>NAOQ01000121.1:99044-113011 GCA_002751075.1 Ichthyophonus hoferi | reverse complement strand
TTTTTTTACCTAACCTGTTCTATCTCTTTCTTCTTCTATCCTATCATATCTCTTTCCTTACCTAACCTGTTCTATCTTTCTCTTCTTCTATCCTATCATACCTCTCTCCTAACCTAACCTGTTCTATATCTCTTTTATCTTATCTTATTCTATCTCCTCTAACATATCCTATTCTATCTCTCTCATATCATATCCTGTTTTATATCTTTCCTATCCTATCCTGTTTTATCTCTCTCCTATTCGATTCTATTCTATCTCTTCACCATTTTTAGTTATAACTTAGTGCAGCTGGCTTGCCTTTCTTTTCTCTTTTCTCTCTCTACACATACATACACACAATTACACATTAACGAATCTAATGATAACGGCATTTTAATTTTCTAAGCACTCTTATATACCGTATAAACCAGTGCTATTATTTTAATATAGTTATGGTAGTAGTTTATACTAAATGTCATGGCCTGACATTAGCTAACTAAAGCTGTGATTCCGTCTATCCACACCCTCCTATACATTATGTTACACATTTTATTACCATTGCACACTTACTCTCTCCTGCTCTTTTCCCCTCTACCTATACCCTGCATGTCCCTTATTGCAGGTAGAATATAGCTTTCCACCATTACCCAATAATGAGCTGCCTGTGGCTTGGAGAAATCTACCCTTCTTATGCCTTCCAGGTATGTACGACTACATTAAACTTACTACCAGCTATATATATATATATGAGATTTGCATATGCATATATATATATACACCAATAAAATTGCAGTAATTCATAGCTAGCTTTTACCGCATGGATATGATTGTGGTGAGAGAGAGGGGGTGAGATGCTATTGGTTGGGACCTCAACCTGCTCCATGTCTCTGTGTCTCTGATTGATACTTCTTGGATCTGCTGTGACCATTCTCCAATGATACCTCAAGAATATAAAATTATGGCAACCTCACACCTTGTTAATTTTAATTGAAGGGAACAATTGGCTGATCTTTAATTTCCTGCCTCTTTCATATGATCTTTTTTGTGCTTTTCTTTACCCTTTTTTTCTTTCTCTGGTTATCGTCTTTTCTCTCTCTCCCCCTGTCTATCCCCCTCTATCCCTCTCCTTCCACACACCCGCGGCTACCAATCAATACTACGACATTTTACCGTCCGCCTTATTGCCATAGATGGATGCCATAATGTCATGGAAGGTATAGAGTAACGTCGCTCTCTTATGTCATATATAACATTGTAATAATAAGTATACAATTGGTAATTTTCAATAAAATGTGTAACTTTAAAAGATAATATATAAATCGGTATACATACATTCTATTAGTTGCAGTAGAGGGCAGATCAAGGGTATAGTTTCGCTTTAATCGGGATAATCAATGACATTACTACTTTATATATTTATATATATGAATACAATGGTGAGGAGTGTTTAATAAGAAATTATACAATTATGTTTTATAATTGACCCTCATATTATATATATATATATATACTTAATGCCTAGTGTAACACAAACTCACATACTGTATCTCTCCCTCTGCCTCTCTCTCTCCCTCCTTCCCTCTTTCAGACCTTATCTTCTTTGACCTACCTGCTATAAGTGGTGATCCCAATGACAACGAATCTATCTTTGGGGTTACATGCTATCGCCAGATAGCCTCTTCGGTATGCCTATCATCCTTCTTCAACCTAGTACTACTACTATTATTATTGTTACAATTACTATCACTATCACTATTACTATTACTATTACTATTACTATTACTATTACTATTACTATTACTATTACTATTGCTATGATTATTATTACTATGATTATTATTTATATTGTTATTATTACTATGGTCTAATATTTCCTGTGTAGTTAACACATATAGTGACTATAATGCACCCTCCCTATGCAGGAATTAGCGAATAAATCATCGGCGATTACAAGAAGCTATGTACAGAAAAGTTTATGTGTATTGAGTAAGAAGGTAAAGATGTGTTATGAGAACAATAGGAGTTATGATGTACCATGATAATGATGGGTAAGATTGGATGAGATAATATATAAATATTAAGATTGGGTGAGGAAGCAGAGGACAGTGAGCATTGGTAGCCCTAGACTTAACATTTATTGACGTACTAATATATATATACATTGTAGCCTATAGGGTATAGATAAAAATATAGTAACCAATAAGGCATGAATACCTAACCTCCCTTTCTCCCTCTCTTCCTCATATATATATTATATGAATAGTGTGTTGATGTATATGTAATGTTAATGTACTCCTGGCTAGGCCCTCTCTCTGTCCTTCTTCTTTTTCCTTCCTCTTCAACTATCTTATCTTGTTATTCGGTTTTTCTTTTTACCCTTCCTGCCTTGTCATATTCTATTCTAATTTTGTCCCTCTCTACTCCCTAGCCCATATATGGTCTCCTGGGCGCCAATCTCTATGCAGTATCTGGGGCATTCTTCCAACAAAAGGACTTCTCAGAAATATCGGTTCTTAAGGTAAACGTAACATGAACCGAAGGAGATAGATGATTAGATTATATATACAGGCATATATACATACTGTGATCCTATCATCTATAGATATATAGATAAATACCTTGTTTGCATAGTTATTTTGGTGATTAAGTTTGAGTCTGCCACATATCACGTGATAATATACGTCCCTTTAGATTATACACATTCTTCCGCGTGATAAATCATGCATTTTATAGATATATATATATTTTCTCTTTCTAATCTATTTTTAAATCATTTTGTTTATTGGTAGAATAATCACTACATCCTTAGGAGATGTGCTCAGAAGTACAAATACAAACATGCTTTATTTGCTTATATCATACTATATTATGCATCATACTATATGTACTATATGTATCTCTTTATTTCATTTTTTATTTTGATCCTCCAATGTTACATATCGCAATATTTAAATTATGTCATTCTTTCTCCCTCTCTCTCCTTCTTTCTCTCTCTCTCCCTCCCATACCTAACTCCTTCCTATTCAATAGGAATGCTACAACCACATCAGCATGACAGTGCGGTCAAATGTCATTAATGAATCTACTATGTTTACAGGTATATATGCCTAGCTATCTATACATATTATCTGCTGTGTATCCCTTATACTTCCCTATAGTTTCTATTTATCTCACACAGACAATTTCTCTCCACCCCTAACTCTATGTTCTGGACCCCCTATCCTCTATAGTTATTTATATTCTCTAGTAGCCTACCATGCCTTAGTGTAGGCTAGTGTTATGCAGTACATGTCCGTCCTTCAAGGGCCCTATATCTCTATCATATATTCACACATGCCTCCACACTATCTATATTGCCATCGTGCATACACATACTACCATACTATCGTACTGTCATATTGTCGTACTACCATACTACCATACTATTATACTATTATTCTACTCTGCATATGCACCCGTACACATTCACATATAGTACACGTGTACGCATATATCTTTTCCTATCTTTTTCATTGGTTATCTCCACACCTAAATTTTCTGAAGACGCTTTACTCGTGCTGTTTATTTTGCTTTTGTGTGCCTTGTTAGCGTCCAATCATACTGATTACCTACATCACATGACCTTCCATATACAGACATCTCCCTCAGAGCCCTGGTGAGAAAATATCGCTACAAGACCTTGGTGTTATTCAAGTTGTTGCTATTGGAGAAAAAGGTAGGTAGATGTGGTGTATGTAGTATGTAGAATATGGTATGTAATATATAGATATAGTGTGTTTAGATAGTATATAATTTAGATAGTTAGGATATATAAATGTAATATCCTCTATTGGTTAACTCATGTCAATGATTTATTGAGAGAAAACCAGGCTATATCCCTAACACCAATTATAATCTTCTAATATATAAAGGTGGTGTGCACTGGTAAACCTGTTCGGTTGCTATGCGACAGCATTATATCTTTGCTGTCATTAATGCCTGGTAAGTGTTATGTATAGACACCACCCTATTCTCCCTCACATATTTCTACCTTTACATCTGTACAAGCATATATATACATATATATCCTAACCTCATTCGTATATGCATTGGCCATTTCTATCATGATAACTAGCCACTTAGCTCCCAGCCTTAGCATATTTATCTCTCTTCTATCCTGCTACTGGATATGTTTTTCTGATTTTCTTTCTAATCTATGTATATTATTGTCTCTGCCTATACCCCAACTATGTTAACATGTGATGTTGACCAATAGAATTAATGGCTACGGAATTAAGAGGTGCGGCCTCCGTCAATGGTTTTACTGATTTTGAAGCGGTAATCTCCTTGACTACTTTTCTGCATATCATGCAAATACTAGTTATGCCCAACACAAATTACTGGCCGTCTATCACGTTCTCTCTCCTTCCCTAATCTGATATGTTAGCTGTCTTATAGGGCTATGCTGCTATGACTATGTATTTAAGCTGATATGTCTCTTTTAATAAGGCAATATGTTTAGTTATCCTTAGCAATAAGGTAATACATCCTTGTTATTTGGGTACATCTATATATCTTTATACCCATATCAATTATAAATAGATAATAGTAGTTACGTGTATATCAAATAGGTATTGGATCTAAACACACAATCCTCCTCCTGTAGGCATTCCCTGCATCAGCTGAACGGGACCAGAGGGGGAAACTACTGCGAGATCTTGGCCTACCCCTTCTTCCTTTCCAGCGGGTAGGTGCTGGTTCCTTATTACTAGGCCTACTCTCCACCTACCTTTAATAGACTCTCTCCCTATGCCTGTCTTTGGCCTTATGGCTCTTGTTTTACGTGTCACACACCTATAAGATCATGCATACTGTCATAATATTATATATATATATATACTACCATACTATCGTACTCATCTATCGCCTGTTTATCCAATTAATTTCATTTACATATCGCATCAAATGACTATTAGCCATAGGGTATTGTACAGCACATAACCATATATGGAGCTGACCTGGCTATGCATGCCCCACACAGGGCTGTGTGTTTCGGCCCTACATGTGCCTACAGGACCTAGATGTCCTTACCAGTGAGGACTGCACCTCCTTCCTAGTGGGCGCCACCAATCTGCTGTTTTTATCCAAGTTACCTATTGATGCTGTAGTGGATGTACGTCTCTCTCTTTCCCCTCCACCTCTCTCTCTCTCTTGGTTTTTTCTTTCTCCTCTTAGTCCTTTTCACTTGATTTTCTTGGTTAGTTCTCTCCTATCTTATTTCGAAAGTTTCATTTATGCGTTATGATTGGTCCTCAAGTATGAAGGTGGTATATTTCCTATAACTCTATGCGATCATTCATTGATAAGCCAATCATAACCCATGCATTTTGCCCCACCGGCTACTTGGTACTCATTGGTGCTAATGTACTATCCTATACA
The DNA here is from genome assembly GCA_002751075.1 of Ichthyophonus hoferi. Taxonomy (NCBI): domain Eukaryota; class Ichthyosporea; order Ichthyophonida; family Ichthyophonidae; genus Ichthyophonus; species Ichthyophonus hoferi. Next base: position 107,614 of record NAOQ01000121.1, on the reverse strand, counting down.
CCTATTAGTGTTCATGTGCTACTATATGCATCTATTGGTACTTATATACTATCCTATGCACATATTGGTACTCTTATGCTATCCTATGCACCTACTGCTGCTCATATGTTATCCTATACAGTTTGAACAATCTTCCCTTGAAATTAGGGACCCATCTATCAAGGCCGCCTTAGAAATGTCCACTGAAGACTTGAGGTTTATGGATTTAATAGTCACTGCTGTGGATAATTCATGGCAGCCTGGAGGTATGTATAGGTGTATATGTATAGTATAGTATATATGTATAGATAGGTATATGTGTGTATGTAGAAGTATAACCATATATAGATGTGTGTGTATAGTGTATATGGTGTTAGGTATATATATATATTGGTATTATAAATAGAAACATATATGTTTACCTTAATTCATTGGTTCGTGTAGTGTGCCCTATCCTATATAAGAACTATTATTAATTGGTCCCTGTGGTTTGTAGAGGAGGTTACTACTTGGGTAGGAAGCGATATGTGGATTCGTAAACAGTTTGAAGGCTACATGCTGTCGTTCCTCTCCTCTTACCTTCGCTTTGTGTTAGACCAAGATTCTACTGCTGGTATAGGGTCCCATCCTTTTTTCCTACCCTACCCCTCTTTCTCTCTTTCCTTCTCGTTCTTCATCGCACTAATCCTCCGCTTTCTCTTTCTATTCTCTATTTTTATTGGGTCATTTATCCAGCCTAATCTCCTCCTATTAGATCTACATTTCTAATTTATGGCTATACATACGGCCCGGTAGTTGTTAGTACCAGCCTATCATTATACAGACATAATAGCGCATGACCGAGTATACCCAATAAAACATTAGGAGGTCCTATATGTGTTATTTCGTGCATATATATGTGTGTATGTTAACATAATATCCATATACATCCATATCCACTCACTGAAGATTCCTTCATTTCATTTAAAGGGGACTAACCATTGGTAGTTTGTCACAGCCTGTAGCATGTGTCTTTCTCAAGCTGGTAATTGCAAAGCCTCATCATCGTGTTAATAGTAGTAGTAGTTCTTTTATGGAGTCCCATTAATCAGTCGCCTTACGTGTATTGCTATACTCTCATACTAACATACCGACTTTCATTTTCAACCCTGTGTACACACACTTACCCCTCTCGCATCGTCGAATCATCTGATATCCATATTATCTCTACAGCTGCCTCCTTAGATGCATTTAATGCCGATTTCCTAGACCAGTGGACGATGACCAGTAATTATAGAGCCTTTAAATTAGTGGTCAATGAGGAGGCACGCTTTGATGTCCAGGCTGGGTGGGTAGGTGTAGGGGGCTAACTGTATAGCGTAGGGAAAGTATTGTAGAAGCAACCCGTGGATGTGCTTGGAATGATGTGATGTGTAAGAGATAATAGATAATCTAAGAATGTAAGACCACCGGTGATTTGATCCTAATCCTGCCGTAGACCTCTATACTCTTGTCTTTCGCTTCCTCCTATCTATATACTCTTTTTTTCTCTCCCTGTACCTATCTTTATTGCTTGTTCTCTCAGGTGTGCAAGTACTGACTTGCCATCCAACCCATCAGACATCCGTGTCAGGGTGAATATAGCATGAGAGATCTGAAAATTCGCCTCAGTAGGTAAATAGTCTAGCCTTAATATTCGCATTGATTTGATTGAAAGCATAACTTACCAATAATTACGAAACATGTACATAGAGGGAGTTACTATTGACCAATCACATTCATCTTCACTGCAAAATTTATCATCGACACCATTTAGCTCCTAGGGTCAGCCATCCAATCATATCTGGGTGCACATACATAAATACATGTCAGCATCTATAATAATATAGCATTCTAGTATAGCATGTACACCCATAGATGCTTGGCCAGGCATGTAAGCATATACTGTTACACTATACGATATATCTATGGCAGTCATACTAGTGGGACCTCACGCACCATCTTCTATGTTCCTTATCCCCATAGTACTATCTCTGTGACCATATATCCGTCCTATCTGACAGCCTTCTTCCCCTCCCTTCTCTTTCCTTCCCTCCTGTAGTACCCGGAATGAGCCCCCTCCTCCTGCCCTCCCCACCCCTGTAGAATCAAATGGCCCACTATCAACTTCACCCAACCAACCAGCAGAGTCGGGTGCGTATTGTTATTGATTATATATTTTAGATAGAGACATATTTTATAATTGGTAAAGTTTTTTAATCGGTAGCTCTTTAAGCTAGGCATATCCAATTACATGACTTTCATTTTCTTTATCAAAGGCATACCAATTATAACTATAGTTTATATTTTAGGGATAATTTAAAAAATTGGCTGCTGGAGGATACTTTACAACCCGATATCCAGCTAGGATCACGTGATAGGTCTACCTTTTAGAACCCAATGGATGAACCTTGTTAAGTTTGAATGCACCTATCAAAATCACCTTTATTATTGGTGTGAATCTCTCCTTATCCAACCATACCATATTACACTGTGATGATTGGTTTATGTAAATTACGCAAGTTTTCTAATTAGGAAGGTAGAAGATGTCATAAAAGCAATCTTTGTTGCCCTTTTTAGAAATATTTGTAAGTCAGTATGCAATAGAGTATAAAACTTACAAAACAATTGATTGATAGATTGTTATGAGGTATGGAGTGGTAGGTGAATTATCATTGTATCATGGAGCCGATTGGAGTAGCATAAACCAATCGATAGGACGAAAATCCAGTGTGGGATTAGGAATGAGTGTGGTGAAATAACTACGAACGCACTAATTTATTATGGTTTAGATGCCAAACATGTCACTAACCAATAAGTACCTCTATCCCTGTGTTGTTTTTATTGGCACGCAGGATCTAAATGGAATATGATCAAGGCTGGACTATCGAAATGGCACAAATTCCTAGATGAAGAAAAACTGAAAAGGGAGACGAGAGTGGAAGAGAAGGAGAAACAGGACAAAGAACTAGAACAACAGCAACTGCAGAAGGAGCTAGAGGAACAGAATAATAATGACATAAGGCTAGCAGAGTTAAAGATAGGAAGGGAGGGCGAGGTAGAGGCGGGAGTAGATGGAAAGTCATTATTGACAGAGGGGCTGGATGAGCTGGATGAGGAAGAATACTTTGATATTTCTAGAGTTGCAAACTGTAAGGATGACGTAAATATGCATCACTTAGAGAGGGAATGCGATAATGTGGGCACAGATGTAGTTGTAGATGGGGATATAAACAGAGACATAGATGGAAAAGATGTAGACAGTAAAGAGCAGAGTAGGTGAGAAAGATGTTTAAAAAATAATAGCGAATGAATGGATTGGATATAGGTGGTGAGACCAATGGAAGGGAGAGGTTAAAATAATTAAATGCTATCAAAGAATAAGCGATGCAAGCATAGTGATAATAAGAATAATATGTAAGCGGACTTGATGTAATACAATTTAATATCACTGACATCACTAGCGTTAAATATTGTTAATCTAAACCAATTTCCAGTAACGACTAGAATATTTGCGGGCATATTGATCATATCATAGTAATGTAGTATGAAGAATTAGTAAGGTGTCTATCTTAATATACTATAAATGAATTACTATTAATAACATCTCCTTTTTATTGGTCGTGTGGACAAATAGGCATCTCATTAGGTTGGGACTATTGAAATGACATGATTGGCTTAATATGTATTTTTAATTGATATATTTATATTGAAGATTCAATAGAATATTGGCCTATGATTTTGGGTATGTGCCTGTTTTTCTAGTCTGATCCGGCCATTTTATCTACGATTGGTTCTTTTCAGAAGGATACATGTTTAAACGTGTGATATTTAGCCAATAATCCACTTTAATATTAAATATGCTAAATCTGGTTTATTGTGTTTTTAGTCATGGCTTCGTTTTATAATTTGAATCCCTTCCTTAGATATTATGTATATATATCGCATGCCATCACAATGTTTAATTGTCTGAGACGAATTAAGACGGTACATCAAAATAAAAATTAATAGTTATTTATGACTGATCGAATAATATATACCGTGTATGTAAAGTAAAGCCTATGATTGTGGCTCTTTAAAATGGGCCAATACTCTGACCGTGTCCTTATATGTGCCTTCTCTCATTCTCTTTCAGATAGCACTTTGGTAAAGGTAATAGTCATAGCTGTACAACCAACCACCCACAGCCACAACAGTGAATTATTTGTTTAAATTTGTAAAGATTTGAAATTTACAGCATTCCGGTGCTCGTTATATTAAACATGTGGCCGTAGGGAAAAAATATATAAATACACCTAAGATAACATGTTAAAACTAATATAAATGATTATTGTTCGTGCTCCTGTATTAGTATTTACAACTAATTATTATTACTAAAAAGGTGGTATCTCACATGCCTTGTCGACCTGTCAAACATAAAGGTTGGACCCTGTCTGGCTCGCTCAGTGCCCTTTCCTTTCGTTGCACTACATGATTACCTTCAACCCTAAACCTATACAACTTATTAAAGCTAGTATTGTTAGAACAAACAACACTATAAAGAAAACTGCAATCATTAAAAACACAACATCTAAAAAATTAAAGTGGAGCCCCTGCTTTCGAATTTGCCCCTGTCGCTCTATTTGCACACATTCCGTACTCCCTTTGTTTTGAAACATCTTTCTGTCGTATTCTTCCGCGCTGTATGTTTCTAGAACAAGAATATTTGAATCAAAATGAACCCTGGTGCGCCTTTTCTTGCGAAGGAATGAGAGTCTTGGTACACAATGTCCCTTGCCATGTCGTGGGTGAGAACAATATCTCTTTGATACAGGCTGTAAGGCTATAGAAGAGGAGAGTTTATTGGGAAAAGCATCAGCCCAGGGCAGGGAAGGAAGACGGAGATTCGATATATTTATCATCATGGTCCCTTGGTATATAATATAAGGTATACAACTAACGGCTGCTATACAAGCATACCGATATATAGTATTAATAATAGTATGTACTACACTATACTGAGAAATGCATTGATTGATGTTTAAAAATTATGTTGCACATGGCTTTACATAGCGGTCTATGGCTAATGGGGTAACGTTTATGTGTTTAAAGCTACTAATTGGTGAATACTAGCGAATAGAATAATAGGTTATAAATACACGTAAATGCTATTTATTTTTAAATTGGGTTAGCCCATGAATTCTCCAATAGGAACGATGAATATCTTTACAATAGAAAGATGATCTTGGCTATTGGGAGTTTTTCCCAGAGAAGAGTTATTGGATCAAATCTTTACTTGGTGTAAGATTTAACATGCAAGAAACAAACAAAACCGCTAAGTTTAAAGTGCAGCTACAATCAAACTGCCTCGCTAATCTCTTATTGGTAATTGCGAGGATAAATATTGTATTTTAAACGTGATTCAGAAAAAGTATTTTATTGGATGTATTTACCGACGTTATCTGATGTTCACTTAGGCCTTTACTTCAGGCTCTATTGTTCACTTGTATCTACTTCGCCTATCTTGTTTTGTTGCATCAAATCTGAAAATTTGAAATATTTCATTTTCGTGTGCTCAAAAAAATATATTCGGGTCTGCTGAACAAACCCACAAAATACCATATTAGGTTAAATATTTGAACTGGGAGTTTTTAGGATCAAGATCACATGCTCTATGTATGATCTGATACGTTGTTATGTGAACCGATTTGTTTGGAAAACGCGGGTACGGTTTGAAAATGTGATTGAATTTTTAAAAAACTGACCAAAAATAATGGCTTATATTATCTGATATGAAACGCAATTATTAATAAATACTGTAGCTAGACATGGACCGGGAATTGGGTTATCATGTTATGTCAGGTGACAAGGTGGGAATATATCAGACTTGACTACAATTGGTTTGGATCAGGGGGCAAATATGCTTTTAATGACGTAAATATGTGTGATTCTATATATACACCAATGAAAGTATAATATTTAAAACCCATTCTTGTGATGGTCCTGTAGTGTTAAATTTTTAAGTAACTAGTTTTGTGTTTCTATTGAAGAGTTGACCAGTATTGGACGTTTTGATCTCTCTGTAATCTTTCTCGGTTCTTTAAACTCCTATCAAATTTGGTTTTCATATAAGTCACATCTCACCATACGTGAATGGGTAGGGAGGGTAGTATCCCAAGATTGCAATACAGTCAGTCACAATATTATGATTGTGGAACCAGAATGAGTACCACAGCAACGTGATTCAAAATTGACAATTATTTTTTCAAATTACTTTTTTTATTATTTTTCAAGTAAAGAACAATTTTATATTGCTTTGGTCTCTCATTTTCATCGATTTCCTGGTATGTGCACAAGATGGACAGAGTGTGTACATATTATAGAATAAGGAAACTTGGTAAGTGTTGAATCATTTAAAATTGATATTGTAATATACTGTCGGATTACATTGACTGTGGACTGAAGGGTGAAAAAGGAAAATACACTGGTGTTATTGCAGCTAATGCTAAAACAATTATGGGGATGACTATTTACATTTAAGAAACTATTAAAAAAATATTTAATGGCTTAAGGGCTATGCAGTAATTATTAGGTATCAAAACATTTCTACATTGATGTAACCAAGAACATGTGTAACAGCGAGATACAAATTGGATGGTTAGGAGTAATATATGAAGATTGGTTTCCCATATGAATATGAATAGTAATAGTTCAAATTGCAGTTCAGAAATTGTAATCATGAAATGATCAAACGTCAAAAACTTGTATGTTTAGTTGCTGATGTAGTTTATGTTGTGTTGCTATGGCTCTATATCTGCTATGCATCTATTTCACCAGGTCTAAATATGCAGAATTGATACACAGATACTTTATAGTCTTGTAAATTAAGCTTACTAACTCACGAAAAAAAACAAAATCAGGTAGATACAAGAGTGTAATATAAATTCTAATATTTTTCTTTAATTTTATTTTACATAGTCTCTTTTAAAAAGTGCTGGGTTCGTTCCTGTGACTTCTATCCGAATATTTAAGCCGAGTACTGAATTCTGAGGTGTGTAAGACACGTGGCCCTCGTGGGGTCTTCGGGAACTCACCGAAAACACGTTTATTAGTATTAGGCGGGATACTAGAAGGCCAGTCTGGTCTTTAGAAGCTACTGTGTTGTGATGGCACTGGGCCAAGAAATTGAAGGTAGTGTAATCCAGTTTCAGAATAAGTATCTGCCCAAGGCAATCCCTCAGTAGAGGTGGGGTGTCATGGTTGGTGATATTGCTACCTGTGGTGCTGACCGGTTGGTGGTCATTTACTGTTAACCGCATATCATGGGCTTCCCCTGCTTAATACTAGGACAGCTAACATTTTGATATGCATTCCTAGTTAAGCATTGTCTGCTCAATTAACAAGTCTGGATTAACTAAGTACAAAAGAATGCTAGCTGTGCCAGTATTCGGGTATTCGGGACGAGCTAAGTCGCGATGCATGACTTTTATATAGCGATTAATAATTATTGGTCTATATATATTTAAAACACTGCACAATAAACTATATCTAGCGATTCCTTAAGCAAACAAACTGAAAACATTCTAGGGAATATGCACAAGTACAGTGCGCAGTTTATTTCAACACACTTTCACCAAGGGAGGGCATCATCATTGATTGATGCCGATTATCAAAAAAGATTGAGATTGGGGCCGTGATTATAATGAATAAGCGATCGAGAATTTTTGCGGTCGTGACCGAAAGTATGTAACGTCATTTTGATCTTGGCTTACTTATCTGGTTTTAGCACGTCATACCATATATAGAGCAATAAAACAAAATATTCATGAAGCACTGGACGTTGTCAATGATTGTTTCCAAATCTCAGAACTAGCTGTATCACCATAGCCTATATTTAGAGCTAAGGACATTATAGCAAGACATTCATACAGGTTTGCCAATTAGCTATATGTCCCTTTGTTAGACAACAGTATATAAATTGTTTTTATGCACTGTATTTAAACTATAATACACTAGGAAATAATAATATAATGTGATTTGGAAATGAGATTCATATTCAACATCTCCAAAAAAAACTTCCTCCTCCAGTTCAGGTAGGTATAACTTAAAGAAAACTACTTACTACAAAGCCAATAAATAAATATATATCTAATAATTACATACATTGATAGGGATCACCATGAGGTTGTTTTAAAGTAGGCTATAAACTACAGGAAAATACCGCTTATAAAAAACACTATAGGTAGATTACCTCTAGACAAACATATTTTCCTTAAGAAATTTTTTTACCCACTGGCATTCCGGGAGTACGCAATTAAGAGTTAAATTAAAAATTTAGGAAAGCTGTAATCAATATTTATTTTTCATTAAAATCTGAACTTTTTTTCCGCGTAAATGGAGCGCGTACTTTCTATTTGAAGCTATGGAAAGAGTAGCCCAATGAGGAATGAGGGATTTACTGTACTTTTTCATCTTCAAATTAGAAATTTTAAATTTCAGTATGTGGATCATCAAAATATTCAATCAAAACCAAAAACAACGACCCAATATTTAATAAAAATAAATATGCTAACAGTTAATTTATATTAATTGTT
>NAOQ01000121.1:74329-98331 GCA_002751075.1 Ichthyophonus hoferi | reverse complement strand
ATCTTTGTTTTTAGTTTTTATTGAATATTTTGATGACTCACATATTAAAGTTTAAAATTAAGATGGAAAGGTAACGAACGATAAGTTCTGATCTAAGAGCAGGGGTATAGAAAAATACCAAAATAAAAAGAAGTGATGCAATTGAAGTCAAACTAAATATATTCTAATAATAGAACCCTTCGGATAACATGTGTTCATACTAAAGACATACATATTGCCATCTATGGCACGCCTTACGGGTTTTGTCTCGTGGAGAGTTTTCTCATAGTCATTTTACTTAATATGCTTTTTATTAGATATATTGACCATTAGTGCCATTACCCTATTAGGATAATAGATCAAGATCATTTTGTAAGAATTTGAACGTCATTTCCCGTTATAGTTATAGGATTCAAACCGAAAGAGTTTATGTCAACAAATTTTTGGCTCCCAATGCTCGTAGCATCCTTTTGCTTTCCGTGTCAATGGACATGAATGCTGCGTCCGGAGGGGTTGACCTGCAGTCAAAATTGAAAACGCGTGACCTCGGTGCATCCTTAGAATATCGATTGTGTTGCTATTGGTTATGTCAAGAGACAGTAGTCATTAGAACGAATCGTTTTAGATGTGGCCTTTCGGGAGCTCGCCGGAAATTATTCATTTAGTATTTTAATAACTGTTAAGTGTTGCTAACCATTTAATCACCGTGATTAGACCTTGATTATTGCTAGAATTGTTACTATTTTTTAATAATAAGTGGGGTTGCCCAGTTAAAAGTTGGTATGATAAGTAAGTAATGGGTCTGGATTAACTTACATTTGAATTTGAATACAATGATAAATATAACATAGTTAATTAATTGCAAAGCCTGGTGTGTTAATTGATAAAAAATTGTAGCATTAGTATTGAAATAATGTGTTAAGTTAATAATATTTTAAATTAACTTGTATATATAATAATAGATCATATATATATTGATTCAGCATTTACCTCGCTAATAAAATATTCCGCAAGGATCCAATAATATCGTTTAAGAAAGGCATTCGAATATTGTTTTTATTGGCGCAGTATTTAGATCGATTATATTATTGATCTACACTTTTTGAATCCTGTAATCGCGATATCTGCGATCATATTTATAATCGTAATATTTTCGATCATAACATTTTCCAGAAGATGTGTGTAGGCAGAGCAGTGGGCTGACAGAAAAGAAGCATGATCGAAGTTCGAACAAATTCACGAGGGGCCTAGCACGTTTGAAATGGTTGTCCAACATTGCTTTGATCAGGTAATTTTTTTTTATTTCTCTAAGCCCCGAATGTTGCAATATTATATATGGTTATAAAAAGATAACATACACATCATGTACTGTCACCATATTGTACGCTGAACCCATACATACGTGCGGATTTTTTTTATTGTCGCTTCAAACTGTTGATAAATCTTGTTGCATGCTACGGTAGAAAAAACTATTACCCAATCAAAAAAGCAAGAAAGGTTTAAATATATAATCCTTGCATTATTGAATCGCTCTTAACAGCCTCGAAGATATTAGGAAAGTGATTAATTTTCACGAGTCCAATGCGGTATCTAGTGTACTATTACGTCATTAAATACGCCTATGCATGTACTAGTGCTGCGCTTTTTTAAATCTGGGTTGCCCATACTAAATATTATCGTCTCTAGAACATGTTATCTCGGTAAAATTGGTATTTGGTATTTAATAGTATTATACATATCAATATTTGTTACACAGCAGTGATCAAAAAAATTAATGTTTTATGTACCATAAAAATAATACAGTTGTAAAAAAACTATCTGTACGTATTTCACGTTATAAATAAGCTACCGAAATTGTAAGACTGCATACAATATAAACTGATTGCGATGAGAAGATAAAATTATTTTTGAAACGTGTTGCCTACACTCACTCTGTTTTCTTTGCTTTGACGGGAGAGTGAGATAAAATGTAAAATAATAGATAGTTGGGGATATGCATTTTATAGCATTTGCAATGTATTGGATATATGTGTGTACTATAATATATATAATGGTGTGATGTGAAAGTAATAAAACCTGAAGTCGATCGGGCTAATATTATCGTACCTACATATAAGGATATTATTTAACAGTTAAATGAATTAATATAATTGACCTCATTGGGTGTACATCGATCCAATCCCTGTAAGGTAAAACCCCGTAGGTTAAAAGATGATGTCAAACTTACTTGCCAGTGCCCAAAGCTATTATGTAGTTGGCTTAAACCTAAACAGCCAATAATGAGGGCTTATTTATTTAATCCGTGATTTTTAATAAAAAACATGAGTACCGCTATTACGATACGTACATTCAAAACTCAATCAGAACTAACTGTATTTAATTAAGTTATGTATGAAAACATTTGTCGCTGTAAATATTGTTTGGAATTAAGTTAAACCCAAATTGGGTGCTATAAGTACGTAGTTAGCAGAGATAATTTATCAGAGTTATGAAGAAATTGAAGTACCTAATTTTACCTCAAGGTCATACAAGACTCGTATATTTACTAATGTTGTGTAATAACAAAACATTTGTCCCTATGGAATTAAGTTAAACTGAGATTGGGTACTATAAATGTGTAGTTAGTAGGGATAATTTCCAAAGAGTTATGAAATAATAGAAATACGTGATTTTAACTTAAGGTCGTGCATGATTCGGCAAGATTACCTTGAGAGTGAAAAGGGCACAAAGCCAATATAAAATCAGTAAGCCCAAAGCTAAGTACGGCAAAGCAGATAAATGTGCAATTGTTAAGTGTATAGCCCAATGAGTATTATTTTTAAGAGAATATATATATATATATATATATATAAATATATAAAAATTGCAGTTTTATGTAATTACAATAAACCACTTCAACACAGAGATTTAGTATTGTACTACTGTACATCTTTCTTTAAAACTGAGCCCCGACAAGTCGGCATTAAAATGAGTTGATCTGAGTTTCAAAGATCTAGCATTCCTACGGCCAATACCATAATACTATTGGTCGAAAGTTTCACCAGTAATCTTGTTTCCAGCTTTTTTCGTATATTTGTATTTGCCGAAGTTGCGCTGATTTTATATTTGCTATGTATGCTATATGCGTTGTCTGACTGACTATCACGCATACTTTTTCTTTCTTCACCACACCATTATTATGCATGTTAACACTAGAGGTAACTTAATTGATGGGAAATATGCTATTGAGATGATATGATAGTATCAATGAGTAGATTGACTCCCATATCAAATCCTCGATATTCGTAAGAATATAAAACTCTGGCGTAATGGCATAAAATTAAAAATAAATAGAAGCTTCAGCCCAATTTTGAATTAATTAAAGAATATCTTTCAATTTAAGCGCCAATACAAATAAATGTTTACTGATGTAGGCTAATTTATATTCCAGGCAACCCCAACAAGGGAAAAAAATGTATGCCCTTGTACGATTGGATCTTATTCTTGTACAAGCGAAATAACCAATATAAGATGATTTGATAAGCTCATATAGGTCTGCCAAGGTCAAGACATAAATCTGATAAAATCATCTACTCCATGAGACAAATTCTCACGTGGGACTTTCAAGGTTGCAATTAAGTTAACCGTTACCATACGTATATCATGTGTGATATGGTTACTCTAAATGCCAGAGCAGATAACTATATATATTCACAGTCATGTGGATATTTATTGGTTTAAAAGAAGCTGCCCGGACAGGGCGCCCAGGTATTCTTAATAAAGCTAAAACATTACATATAGACAATAGATCATTGCTTTCAGGGGTGTCTTATATATAACATGAATACTTATTTATACTAGGAATGTTATTCAATATAAAAACAAAAAAGTGGCTTCGTCGACGCGCTAGGACGACAAGCACTACAAGGTTATAATTTTTGTAATATATCTACGTTAGAATATATTAAAGATCGAGAGAGCTTAGTATGTTTTAACTGGGATTGACCTGAAACAAATCTACGCAGACGGAGTAGATGGAGAAGCAATGATTCGTATAAATATAAAACACAAGCTATTAAGTAAATTCAAAAAACAATAGCATCTATATGTTATATTACCAGAACAAAACCTAACACGTGTGTGCCATCTTTTCCTATACCAAAGCATAAACATACGGAGTTATCACACCAGACGTGAACTATAAATGGCATACAAATTATTAAAAAGCCGGTTCAGCCTTCATTTTCTCTTTCCTTTCTATCTATAATGTATCACTGTCACTATCACAACCTTCGTCCAGGAGTGTATCCATCATTTTCTATCAAATAGTAGTCTGGCTTGCTGGTCACTGACAGCTTGCAAAAGACGATGGTTTACGACTGTAAATGACAGAGATATATGGTTAAATTTTAAATGAAAAATCACTGGTTATGAATATGCTCTAAGGCAATGAATGATATCATTCAAATGACTATTTTGATCATACCGGTGCACATGTGTTTAGGTATTAATCCTGTAACCAAACCAGCCATACAGTACATAGTATTCTCATAAACCAATGCCAAGTAAATCCTGAGAGGGTACATTCCTAGCAATCCAACAATAAAAAACATGAAGAATAACTTACATTGACTGTGAAGGTAAATGACTAGCACCAGAAAATGTATCTATATCAATCGCGGGAGAAGCAAACAAACCCATTGTTCCACCTGTTACAAAATGTGTTAATAAACTGCACAATAAATAATGACTGTGTAATTGTTATTTGTAGGCTTAAATTTAGACAAAACATAAATGAAATGCAAATAGTTCATAAAAAGCAAGAAGAGAAAAAAAAATAAAAAGATAAAACACAAACCCACAACAACGACAGAAAAAAAAATACATGTGCACATTGGCAGTTTACAAAGTTACTTTAGGTCAAAAAATTTACAGAAAAAAATAAAGGAAAGTTGTACTAGATAATGCTTTCAGAAACCAAAGAACATGCAATAGCATGCCTATACTACTAGCTCAAAACAAAATAATATCATTTCACGTTTACACAATATCCAGCGAGGCAGAACAAATTAGAAGGAGAAAATATAGACAGCTGGAAGGAATAAAAACAACAGAACACAAAGGTGACCATAAAAAAATATATGAGACAGTGAATAATATTTGTAAAAGAAAACTAGGAATTAAAAAAAAGTGTAAAAAGCTTACCAGCACATAACTGTCGAATAATCTCAAGTTGGGCAAACCCATGTGATTGCTGCAGAGAAAATCCATGTTATTTGGAATCCTTCACATAAAGCATCAAATAATAACACACACCACAAGCAAAAACATGACGTACTACAACACATCACAATTGTTTGGTCATTCTTAAAAAAAAGGAATATTTTTTTTAGATAACGAGCACGACCCACAAGGTGCAACAACCCACTCTACATAAGCCAGTAGAACTAAATGCACCAATGCTTTCTTACCTGTAACATTCGTCGAAGTTGATGTTGTGCGACATGACCAGAGTGAAGTCTTGCTTTCCTCGATGTGCTGCCATTTGCCATTTTACGTTCGTTTGTTTGCATCGGTTCTTTGGTGATTATCTCTCTTTGTTCTGTTTGGATTGCTTTTGCTGCTGCCTCAATAACCACAGGAGAAGGCTGTTGCACAGCAGCAGTCATTTCAATATCAACAGTAGTCATTATGTCCTTGATAGATGTTCAAAGTCGTAGTCGTCTATAAACTTAAGACTTATGTAAACAGGCACCGACGTTGTGTTGAACTTTTAAAGAAGACGTGTTTGCCTTTCAATGTATAAATTAGCACCACTCTCTTGAACAACAAAAAGCTGGGTACAAAAGTGTTGCGTTTCTTGGGTATAATTACAACTCTCTGTGATATTAACGATTATAGTTGCTAAATAGTAAAACCTATCAAAAAATAATGAACATATAGAAATGAATAAGCTGCAGAGTAACTGTTGTGTTATGTACGGAAAATACGTTTAAAACATGCAGATACATATTATGTTACCATTAAGTGATAGGACTGATCCCTATATATATGGTGGTATTGGATACCCCTGATGTCTAGCCAATGGTAGGCTTACACAGCATTACATGCACAGCGCACTGGGTTATTAAAAACACATTACTCTTAGACACATCTTAATAATTGTATAAATTGAACTAATATTGGATATGTTGATATATATATATTTTTCAAATTAAATATTAAGTATTATTGAAAAAATAGGTTGGTTACGTCAAGTTAATTCCAAAGATTTTTACCAGAATCAGCGATAAATGATTGTGGCAGCCTCTACATCCATACAGTTTCGCTTTACTCTCGTCATGAAGTCACTTATCATTATATACACCAATAGAACTATGGCAGATGTTTTAGGTATGTTACTCATGGTAAATGTAGATGTAAAACACCCAGATGATTTTCTCAAAGTAGGTGATTACTCCATTAAGGCTAAATGGTTAAGGGTTTTGTGGTCATTTCCAGAAGGAAAAAAAAAACAAAATATTAAATGATGGATCAAAATATTATTAATAAGCCAACAACGAGTTAATTTTATATTGGAGGAGTATGCAAGAAAAAAATTCTTAAAATCGGCTTTTAATGGAATCAAAAATCACATTGATATGGCGGCGTGCTCGATTGTAGGTCAAGAGTGTTGAAAAGTAGGTAAGACGGATAAGTTTAATACCAGGCCTGAAAGTGCATTAACGTTCTCATTGTGCCTCTTTCTAATATGTGATAATATAATATTAAATAGCCTTTTATGTGCTATTTATTGTATATAAATAATGGAAAAGTATCATAGTTGTCTTTGATACACACGTAGAGCGGGGAATAATCTATGGGTTCTGATTGTTTTGCGTTCCGCTTTAAGGTGACGTAATTGGGTGGCTAATTTGATATTCCCTAGCCTGGCTCCTGGCTATATTACATTACAAAAATAGCAGATAAAAGTTCTATATTCCTATAGGTTTATAATAACCAATAGCATATGAACCATGATATTTACAGTGGCCTATCCCGTCATTCAAGGTGGGTAAATTTACTTATTATGGCATATTTCTTGTCTTTAATTAGAATTTGGTTTTTAATTAGAAACAGAAATTTAACTTTATTTCATAAAAATAAATAAAAATAATTCAAAAAAAAAGACTATAATTTTTTTTGATGAAAGGTAAAGAAATATTTATTGTATTGTCTCTCAATGATAAACTTTCCAGAATACCATCGATTCATCAGTGAGCCTTCATGCCTCCAAAAATTGTTTTACTTGCATCATGCTCCTCATATAGATGTAAAATATTTGGCATAAATATTAAAAGACCTTCATCTTCTTTATTGTAACTAATTATATAGAAATCTTTCAAAAGTCTTATTGTACTTATCATAGCGGAAATATCTATGTATACTTATTATAGTATCACATAATCAGGTCTAAGATTATCACTGCGATCCGTGTACACATGCCATTGGATGTATAGTTTCAAAAAAATATGCTGGGGTTATAAATACTAATTTTTTTTAAAATTCAATATTGATTTTACCAATGATGTTGTTGAAAGTCATTTCTATTGCGTAACATTTTTGCAATACACTGATAATGATTTTGCCATTTATTTAAAGGTATTCTTTAAGTAGATGGAATTAGATATGCATACTGGAAAAGTTTGTCACTGAGATCCTCAAACCAATAATTAAAAAAGACTATGATTTGCAGCAGATCAAATTAAAAATATAAACACATATCCTTCTATTCTTTGGAACAATTGTATATAAAATAACTGTAAGACAACAGTTACATAGGCCCATGATTTAATAAAACTCAATTCATAGACTTAAAATTCAAGTTCTTTTATAGAATAAGAATAATATACAAGATAGCCTTAATTGAGCACGTTTTTTATTTAAGAAGCTTATTTCATTTACTCGAGAGCATTTGAAACTAAATTGGGATACTTTTTTCCAAGCTTCCAATTCGGCAATAGTCATTAGAAATGCAATGCAATGCGATTTGGGCCTTGAGTTTAACGCATAGGGTAAAGTTTGAATTGGGCTTTATGATCATGGCGTCATGGAAGTGTGGTTAAATACAGATGAATTGCTTATTGATTAATTGAGGATAAGGTGAAATTCTCTGCTTTCTGAGTAAAAGCTATTCTATGATTAAATTTAAATATATCAATTTATTCCTTTAAAAATATTATGCTCTTTATGCAGTTTCTACTAAATGCATATACAAATTCAGCTATCTACATCACCCTCTTTATGAACAGAGCATTTTAGCGTGTAAGTTTAGCATGGAAAATGATTAGTTAATTATCAGACAGGATTGGCCATACAATAATAATTGTATGTAACCAAGGCTTCTTTTTCTTTTTTTTTGGAAGGGATCCCAATGAGTATTGTGTTAACACTCCGTATTTACCGTATTCATGCAATCATTAAAAGAAGACAAATGACTTGAAGTGGGCCCGCACTGATGCCAGCTTAGGTAGTTATTATCTTACCTATTATGGATGGCAGCTGTGAATCCTGTCACAGAACCCACTTTATACTTCTACATATAGTGTATTATATGTGGATGGATTACTTGAGAATCTGATAATAAAATCATTAATTTAGAATATGAATATTTTTGCCAATGTGGTATGTTGTAAATCATGTATCTCCCTGCATCTGCATTATCTACCCTAAATCAACATATTTATTTTATTTATTGAAATCCACCCCTTCCTGTATGTATTGGTACGTTAAATACTATGACGCCAAGTGTCACCACGTGGGATCACCCTGGCATATCCCAATCACGATTCCTTAACGTCATTAATATTCTTGCTTCCTTAAGCCTCCACCCACAACACATTATAAACCCTAACTAGCTATATTAGGCTAACCGTACGATCGATCAAAATAATCAAATATCTCAGGTCAGGGCGTTATTTATCTATAAATCTTAGATTGAGAGGATTCATAGTCCTGATCTAGACTAAATCTAATTTTTTACAGCTACATATTTGAAACCTAATTGTAAATTGGTCATCCTCAGGCAGATGTACTGTAATAGCACATAGTACATATCCATAAAAGGTATATTTTAAAGTTCGCCATGTTCACGAGCCTTTTGTTTGGCTCAGGATTGTGTTATCTATCAAAATGTCTAATAAACGTGGACAAGCTCGTATATAAATAGCTTACGCGCGCTAGATTTGGCTCTTATTTTCCCAGTCGGGTGGCTCGCAAGATAGTATTTTGTTGGTGTGGTGGAGGTGAAACAATTAACCTTTCAATTAAATATACTATTGCAGTAAGTAGATGGATAGGGAAAAGTCGAGTCGCAACATACATACCCACAATTGCAAGCAGAAGCTCCATTTACCCATATAAATAAGTGAGCATATGATAGCAATATAAACATATATTAGCTCACTTAGTATGACCCAAAATTGTCGCCTGGTAACTCGATTACTCTTTCCAAGGCTTACAGTCCCTGCACATTTATTTATCAAATGGTAGTTAAAGGATAGCTATATTAACCCAGTCAGCTCTATTGGTACTATTGTCTTTTACTGTTGATAAACTCGTAGGATATAGTCTACTAAACTTGGATACATAACGTTGTACCATAAACTATGCAATTCCTTAAAAACAGCCTATTAGTAGCCTTGAATTAGTTAATTAATTGCTAACCAGATGCAAGTAATCTCTATATATAATAAGATATATTGAGGAAGTAAAAAGAGGGAACTGTCTGCGACAGGGTCTGTCTCTTGTTTTTCTGCAGTTACACCGAATAAATATCTTTGGCCTTTATTTACTTTTCTGCATGACATTTTAGCTGCCATTCAAATATGGGTGAGATAACAACTACAATACGGCAAAATAATACGTACAACATAGTAAGATAATAAGTACAATACAGCAAGATAATAGCTATAACACAATAGGATAGTAATTACACAGGTGAAAGGCAACAGTGTACTGAAATGATCAAGTGCAGTTTTATTTTAACCCTTAGGCCTTGAGTTTCTCAATAATAGCTTCAACCTGATCCTTGGTATAAACCTTAAAGCCATCTTTAGTCACGGCAGCTACCTCAACATTGGCATTAGTTACCTTCTCTTCCATCACCTGTTTCAAGGTACCTAGGCCTAACACTTCAGCCTCCTTTAGGGTCATGGACTATAATAGTAGAGGGGAGGTGGGAGGTGGATAAAGTTTAGATATTGAAGAGAAAAATATATATAGCATGTATGATGTGTGCCAAGGAAGGGAATGGTACAGTTAGTATTCTGTGTGATAAAGGGGCTATTAATTAACGGTACATGGAAAGAAAACAAGATAAGGAAAGGGCATCCTATGATGTCGCAGTGCACAATAATATTTATCAGATTATATATACGTATATAGTGTAGTGAATGACCGAATCTTGACAGGTAGTCTTTAACACGAACAAGGTAATATAAACATAACCAAAGGACAGCTTAAATAACACCATACTGTAATAATTAATTTCACAACTATTGCAGTCTGAAAACAGGATTAGGGACATTGGGTAACTATCAAGGTAATAACATGAATTAATATATACATATATCGCCGCCAAAAAAATATAAAAAAGTGAAGGAGAAAGAGTGGGAAAGATAGAGAGAATGCCCCATAAATACAGAGAAAAGACAAATAAATATAAGCCTTCCGCATAGCTCCCCAGGAAAGCCAACAATTGAAGGCAGAAAAATGAACATAAAAAAGTTAATAACAACATACCTTATGGAAGGCGTCTTGCAATGCACTCTGTGCTCCCTCTGATCCAGAACCAATAGCCTTAGCATCATATTGGAAGAAGGTGCCGGTAGGGTCTGTGTGGAAACTATATACCATACCCATAGTTGTTAGGCATGGTTTGTCTATATACATACACATAGGTATATCCATAAATTCCTAGCTACATGCACATTATTCTGTTTTAGTAAGATACATATATAGCATGACAACTACACCCTTTCGCACATCTTATCTCCCTTGCCTTTTAGAAAAAGGCCTATAAATAAAGGTATATCCTAACATCTCCCACATATACGTACCTATGCATACAAGTACCTATATATAGCATATAGAAAGATAACAGCAGGCCCCACTTACAGCTGAGGACCCTTAGCATCATATCCAGCAATCAACAGTGACACACCAAAAGGACGACTCTGTATGGGGTCTCATAAGGTTAGGTATAGGATAATAGTATAACTATATGGTACTATATTTACTATAATGTCCCATGATAATACACAGGTAACATATAGTCACCTACAAATAGAGTATTAAGGTAGGTACACTGAGTAGATTAACATGCCCAAACGAGAAAGAAATAAAAAACAGGTAGAATGGAGAGAGAACGAACGGGTGATTAAGTAGAATTAATATTAGAAAGGGTATAGAGGTGGATATCACCTAGGGGTCTGGAATTGATATATTTCTATTAATAAAATGTATCACTTGGAGATTAAAGGATATCACCACCTCATACTTTTATTTATTAGCATACACTCACCTCCCTTCATTGTATCCCTTACTGCTTTACTCTTGCACATACACATACCCGCATAAATATAACATGTTATGTATATAAATAAACACACAGTCATATCCTCTACTACTAACCATCACTTGTTCCTCGCCATCGTCTCCCTCTCCAAACCTCAAGGCCAAGTCACATACAGCCTGAGTAATAGACTCAATCCTGATCTTCTCGTTGTAAGTGAACCAGTGGTTCTGTAGTCACACATAATAAAGGAAGAGAATAGAAAGAGCGAGAGAGTGAGTGAGGGAATGTTTATGAGCACGAAAGTCATATAATGATAGTGCTCTATAAATAGCCTAGATAGTAAACATTCATTTACGTACATAGAGAAACAGGATATAATCCACATACCTATATACATACCCACATAATACCCCCTACCCTGCCAGTCTCAGCTGATACAAGACTATATCAACATTATATCTATCCATGCAAACATACACATACACATACCTACATGTAAATACCCCCACCCCTATAATTCTACAATTTACCTGTGCCTCTACCCGTGCGTGGTCAATCATAGTGCGAGCATCAGCAGTCAGTCCACTCATGGCACAACCTACATGGCTGTCTAGCTCCACGATCTTCACAATACTATAACGGGTGGGAGAGGGGCAGTGAGAAAACATCAATGGGGACCTCGATATAAATGTAAACATAGCTGTATAGAATGAAAAAAAACTAGAAGTTTTAATGTAAGAAATGGTATGAGGAGAGAGGGAGGGAGGAAATAGATGGGTGGTTGTCGTGGCTATGGGTACATCTTAGGCTAGCACTCACTACAAAGGAGAGACAGAGCCAGGTCATATGCAGAAAATGAACAAAGAAATACATATGATTGGTGGGTTAACGTATAAATTTAATGATTTTTTATGATTCCCCGAAGAGAGTTAAAAGGAATATAATATAGAAAGATTAGAAAGGAAAGAGACTGTAGAGGAACATGATTGGACCAGGTATCCTATAAATATAGTGATCCAGTCATCTCCTTCACCATTCTACCCCTCAGTTTCTAGTAGGTAGGTACTATGAAGTATACCACATAAGGCAAACCAATGCTCACGTACATATATACATACTCTAGCATACCCCCTTCCCTTACCTGTCGGGGACCATCAGTGGAGATGTAATCCTTTTCTCCACACACAATAGCACACCTTCACTTGTCTTAATACCAATAGCAGTAGATCCGAGCTATACATACCCCATACAGCCTGTTAACACTTTACCCTCCTTCATTCACTACATATCATTCATGACCTTAAGCCAGACTGGAGTGAGGATAGAAAATTATTCAATCGTAGAATAATTAACTATTTGATAAACTAGAAAAGTTAATAATAGAAGGAGAAATATATAAAATAACAACTATTTATATACCTTAGTATTTCAACGCTGTCTGGTATACAATTAGAAAAAACAGAAAAAGAGGCACACAGGAATTTATATGTATAGACAGAAACCGTTGATAAAAAACTAGAAAAAAAATAGAAAAAAAGAAAAAGAATCATACCTTGATAGCCTCGATAGCATACTCTACTTGGAATAATCTCCCTTCAGGGGAGAAGGTGTTCACACCGCGGTCATACTCAGAGCGTGTTAGAAACATAATGAGGAGGGGTTAGACCTGTGAGTGGAGAGGGAATGATGTGTTACATCTACCGCTGAAAGGATATGTATAGCCTAATTGAGATGTTAAATATATTAAACAAATGCTTAGAAGAAGGTGTGAGGTAGGGCATTCTAAGGATAGACAGGGATGTTTATGAAAGGGAGAGGGAAGAGGTGAAGGGAAAGGAGGAATCAAAAGATAATAAAGGGAAAGAAAAAATGGAAAACGTGGAAAAAAATATATACAAAGTCTGAGGCAAAACCAAGAGAGAAGAAGAAAGAGACAGAACTGGCGTGTGAGGTTGGGAGGGTACAATTAGCCAGAGAAGCAACAGGAAAAGAGAGGAAGAGGGAAGGAGGGAAGGTAATAGAATATATCAAACAAAAGACAGGACTTTGGTAAGTTTTTTGAAACAAGAGACACGAGCTGAAAAGATGAGGTCAAAGGATATTAAGAGTCGTTGCTAGACGGCAAGTGAAAAAAAAGTAAAAGTTTTATTGGAAAAAAGAGTGAATAACACACAATATACACCACGCCAAGCCAATTAAATGTCAAAGAAAATTATAAATATTTACTGATATTTACTGATATCAATAACTTCAAGTTAGAGAGAGAAGCTGATGTTTCAAGAGAATACGAAGAAATATCAAAGGAAACAGTTAGAGGAAGAGTGAAAGAGGTGAAAAAAGAGAGATGGGTAGTAAAGGTAGTAATACAGAGTAATCATAAAATATATTACCTTAAAAAATATATGTTAACTAAAAACAACAACAACAAAAAGTGCGGGAAAGCTATAGTTTCCTACTGCGACATATATAATACAGTATGTATATTATATCTATATATATATACATATATATAATATAGTATAATACGGTTTGAAGATAGCTAGCGTTTTAATTCATAAGATAATGACGTAAGACTAATGAGAAACGCTCTTAAAAAATTACGGATAAGTAATTAATTAAATAAATAAGCAATTAATTAATAAAAAAACTACGTCATATTGACGTTACTAATATTAATCTCTATCGAGACTTGCGTCACAATTAGGTCATGTCGATATGACCCAATAGAACTTGGTATGATTATTTACATTTACAGTGGTAGTTTTGCTTGACACTATCTTACTAATATGATTAAATAGTCAGATTCCTCACTGTGTTGATTTTAATGGTATACCATACACTAATTCGAAAACAATACTCAATAATTACTGGAAGGGTACAAAAATGAGTATAAGCTTACTATTATTATGATCCAATGATGTGTGTGTACTGTCTTAGACTATTTAATAATGCAATAAAACCTCTTCTCTTCTGGTCATGTTTATTTTCCCTTTCAATCCGAAATTCTATGATGATAAAAACTATGGACGGGCTGGGCAATTTCATGAAGTATTTTTCTATTAATCACATCTCAGAATATATATTACCTGTCGAGTATAGCTACATACATAACATAGACAAAGTTACTATAGTTATAAGTATCTAATTAACTAATATTGGGTTCTGAAGTGGTCTATATATGAAAGGCTATATTTACAAATTATGAGAAGGTTCTGTCTGAGACAAATTGAGAATATTTAATTCTGTAGCGATATTGAATAAAGATAAAGGCTATCCAGTTTTATTAAGTATAATGCTTATTAAAAACCTCTTTCTATTGAAGATGATAGATAAGAACCCCCTTGTAAGGATTGTAATGTCATTCTCAATACCTTTTCTCATCTAATATAATTTACGTCAACAACGTTTCAATTTTCAATAGAATATTATTCTCTTATTGCTGTCTCGGTTGTTCAACAGAGATGCGGTGCTCACATTTGAGTAATCCAGAACGAGTATCGAAATAAGCATGACCTTGGCGCAGGAATTCTGGAATGTAAAATATCTGTGTATTGGATAGATCCAAGGGCATGTTATTTAAATTGGACTGTTCTAGGTAAATAGCTTCGTGGCTTTCGGGGTTTGGCTAAAATTGTTTAATTAGCATTAAGTTTACTATGTTGTGATGGCTACTGGGCCATGTATTACTAACTGTTCTTTGCTGTAATTATAAGTGCAATTAATAGTAGCACAACTAACATTTTTCTATACTATGTAGAGTAACCTAGCTAATGCTTGCGTGATGTATAGATAAAAATTGTGGATTAACTGTGCTAACGTTCAAGTTTGGTAGACTACAATGATAAATTCAGTATAGTTAATTAAGTGCTACTTGTATTCTACACAATATTTAACTAGGCTACTTCACTTAGTATAAAAGAATGCTAGCTGTGTTAGTATTAATCCAAATTCTAATCATGTTGCAAAACGGTTAGCAATACATGGCCCAGTGTCCCTTTCAATGCAGTAAATTGAATAGTAATAAAATTACTTTCGTCAAGCCCCTGAAAGCCACAAAACAGTTTGCCTAGAGCAGCTCAATGTAAATAGCATGCCCTTGGATCCATTCAGACTCCTAAGAGATCTAATAAAGAAGCTGTTGTAATGGGATATATAGAAATGACTATAGTTTCATTATTTGTAAACAGCATTGTTGTGAGTACCCAGTTGCTTCACTACAAACATAGACTGCTTTAACTCTCCCTAACAGTTGCAAGACTGCAGAGGCATTGGCAAAAGCTGCCGAGTTTGTCTCAAGCAGGATATAAGCAATGAGTTATCTAGACCCAAGACATGTACTGAGATGGCTTACTGTATAGCTGTGAGACCTCTGCCATTAACTGGTGTCATCTTAACCGATTGTCTTGAATTGGTATTTATTAACAATCTAAGGTGCTCTGTGATTAGTAGGCTTAGATTACACCAACTATTTTTCCAGAGTACATAGGTAATAGTAATTACTAATAATACTAAAATGCATATACCTTTATAAAGGAATATCCAAATTCAATAAATATTCCTATTTTAGCAACTTTTCATCTTAAATTCTGTTTGCAATAATCGGCTGCCACCTAGAACACGGATGACATAGTTTTTACCCAGGCTGAAATCGGCATTGCTTTCCTTGGCTGTACACTACAACTGACGACAAAAAATTGTCGTAGTACACGAGAGTGGGCTTCAAAGACAGATTTGTGACGCATTAATATATTAGAGTTATAGCAATCATACGTAGTTCTTTTTTCTAAGTGACATCGAAGACTGAACATGCCATTATTTAGGTCCATATAAGTAGCTTTTTTTGGAGTAATTCACCATAAATTGTGCTTATTGAGCAGGCGTCAACAGAATTCTGGTGGTGAAATTGTTTTTAATGGAAAAAATTTCAGTCATCACCAACTAATTAAAATTAATCGCGCTAATATGTTCCAAAATAATTTGCAGTAATACAAAAGACATTAATATGGACAATACAGAAAGAATTGGTGGAGATTATAGTTGAATTTTCAGCCATAAATACTTTATTAACAGCAATATCCCCGATCCAAAGTCCAGGCCATACAATAATTGAAATCTTATTTGACACTAGATGATTGATCATATTGTTTTTATTTAAAACGGAAGGTGCAGACTTCTGTACTTAACAGATTCATAGAAAAGTTTGATTGTTGATACTCAATATATAAATCTATTTAGAAATGCAATTATAATTTTGTGATGAAAGAGACTGCTTCCTTCCTATCTTTATAACGGGAAGAGTTGTTTCTGGTAAATCAGAACTATCACGTAAGTATAATTATTTGGTAACCTTGTGGCATAGCTACCTATTATTGAGTAATTATCATGCAATGGATTGTCTTATATTGGTCAGTCCAGTATAATCAAATGCAAATTAAGTAATACCATACATCTTGACTCACAAAAGCGCATGTAGCAGTTAGTTGTAAAACTCCGACATGCTATAAACGTAGATCATTTTTTAGTATATATTTTTATTTACAAATAAGTATTTAATTAGAGTTTAATATCTCCAGGAACAATTGACTAAACCATGCCGCAACAAAAGCTGTCAAAAATTTAGATCTCATTTCTGTAGATATTTGTTAATATAACCAATGGGGAACCTATTCTTGATTAATAGACAATCAATATTTTGAATTGTAAAAGGAATTAACTAATAGAAATACACAAAATTGATATCTAGTCTATATAAAACAGGTTCTAAATAAATTTCAAGCATTCATGCATTATTATAAATGTACAATATATATATGCATGTATTAATAGTCTGGTGAATAATTTTTTAAAAAGTACTAGATCAACGTGTCTAAAGATAATGCATGTATTGTGGATTCCAGCCTGTGTAGTAATTATCTCACTCATGTTCAGAGTGGTATATAACAATTGCAACCAAAGAGTTTAGAATAAAAACTGTACAGCCTTTGTTCAAGATTGCCACATAATCAGGTACACCTGATCTATTTCTGACAGACCCTATTTATACTTTCTAAATATAGGGTTTTTTTATATAAAGTACTTCAGACCTCAGCATTAATTAGTTAGATAATTATAACAATAGTTACTTTGCCTAAGTTGCATATATAGGTATATTTGATGGGCACACCATCGCATAATCTAGATGAGAATACAATAGTAAACACATTGCTAGAAAAGGCTCTATATCTACGTAGGGGGTCCAAACAAATATTATCTGATGACGATAGTTCGTTTTTATGTGCCGAATACAGAGTGACAGTTATAATCTCAATCAATTAATTACTTAATACTAGGCTATTAGCTATTAATAACTTTTGTTTAATTATTTAATTAGTAATTAAATAATCAGGTAGTCTATATATATATTCAAATATAACTGCATACATAGCATGGATGAAGTACAGTTATAGCACAAATCAAATAATCATTAGATAATAAGCTACTAAGAACTTCAGTTTTTTAATTAATTAATTAAACAATCAATTATCAAAATACCAAGTAATATATATAGTATTCTATATTTAGAACGTATAAAATGGTTTAGTCTGTAACAGGATCCTCTTTTTATTTTTTGGCAGTTAAACTGAATGAAATTCTTTTGCCTTCTTTTAATTCTCCAGTTTCAATTCCAGCTACCATTCAATAATGGGTGAAATAATAACTATACGGGCTGAAATTGAAAATATGACCATAAACGTAACAACCGCCTAATTACAAATAAGGGTACCAAATAAGGAGAAAAAACCCAAGGCCATGACTACTATTACATTTATACTCCTCTCGTGGTCAATAAGCATTAGCTATTATTACCAGGGATGATTTATGATTGGTTAAACACATGAGTGCCGTTATTTAGAAATCTCTGACTGGGAATAAAGTAAAACAAAAAGACTAGTAACACAACGGTATAGTATAGTATGTATGTACGATAGTATGTATGTCTGTCTATACTGCCTAGAGATAGTCTTATTCTCTTAGACTTACATCTAATAAAGGATTATAAGTTTGTGATATCTCCATTAGTTCAAACCTATCATTATAAAAATCATCGTGGGAGGTTTGCTGGCGACCTGGGAAACCATGCCCTGCATTCTGGGATATACCAAGAGAGAGGTGTTTTAGTATATGTTTTTATATAGAGGTAGATTGAAAGATAGAGGGAGATGGAGGGAGAGAAAGAGGGAGTAAGAGAGTAAAGAGAAAAGCATGAGATAAAATTCAGATTAATTAACCTCTCATCCAATAAAACCACTAGATTAGTAAAGTTAAAGTTTAAGAATCCAATGAGAATGCATAGATGATATATATGTTTACAAAGAGGTATGTGGGCTATGTGGCAAAGGGGGAGAAGAGGGGAGGGGTAGGCAAGGGAGAGGTATACTAGGTGATTAAGAGGGTAAGTGTGTAGGTTTAAACCAATAGTCAATAAGAACAAATATATAGTTGTGTAAGTAAAAGTATGTGACCAATTAGTATGCCTGCAAGACAATTAACATTCTAATGCCTAGTAGGACATGATTTCTATCCAATTACACATCAATCCTTTTCAGTAGCGGCAAGTCATTTCCTTTCACCTCACCTATCTTCCAATCATCTTGCTATCTTTTTATTCACAGTACAGAACACCCTAGCCTACCTTATACATTTTGTGCTTGACTTTCCTGTAGCCACAATACGCTGCAAATATAATAAGCGACCCAATCGTAATGAAAATAACGATTACGGTACTGGCTGACATCCTTCTTGTCTCGGTTATTTCTGTAGAATCGAGATATGGTTGTCATGGTGAGAGAAATATTTTATTATTATTAAGTAAACATTAACAGCCTGACAACACCCTACTACCTATACACTCTCTCCACTTGCATGCTATCACCATACCCATACCTAGATATACACACAATAAATACAGTTCTTTTTTTCGCCTTCTTTCCTACATAAACACTATGTCACTCTTCATAGGTCTTCCCCTCACATACATTAATTGATTCCCTCCATCTCCTGCCCTTTAATTGACTTTACATGTTTTATACTACCTAGGTTGATTATTATAGGTAGATGTGAAAAAACGAGAGGAGAGCATGTAGTGACCAGAGAGAGATAGATAACAGCGTTGGGCTGAAGAACCAGATAAAGAATAACACTAAAAGAAAGAGTATAAAATAGAATAATAAAGAGAATAGTTAGAAATAGGTGTAAAATAAAGACACATAAACATGAATAGAGGGGTAGAAGGAGGAGGTAGGACAAGTTGCATTTCAATTAATATACGGTTAATACATATAATACAATACAGTACAGTATAGTACAATCTAATATAATATAATACAATGCAATACCATATAATCCATTATAGTATATTATAATCAAATACAACACTATATTACACAATATAATACAATTATATACAGTACCATATACAGTACAGATAAGTATAGAACAAGGGGATCAAGTAAACTTAATAAGTACAAAACATGAAAGATGTTGAGTTGAGTGATGGGTATATTATGATTATGAGTGATTAAAGGTTGGAAAAGGGATTATATGGGCCAATAGAGTAAATGAGTAAGATATGTTGAAAAGTAAGGAGTGCATATGAATATGTACAGGTATATGAGGTACAAATAAACAAAGCGTATAGCGGGCATGTTAATGCAACAAATAATTGCCTTTATTTGTGTGCATATATATGCCCGTGTTAGGATAGGTGTACAGAAATATAACTATACTATATCTAATCACAAAAATAGAAGATTACCTGACATTATCCCTATCGATTGTTTTGTATCAGTGGCTAACTTTGCCTTTACCTCTGTGTTATAACCCTCCTTACCTTCCCCCTGTCTATCATCCCCTGTCATCAATTGACTTAGTAATTGTGAGGGAGTATTAGTATGAGATATAATATTCTCAGTCTTGTCGATTGCATTTTGTAGTTCTGAAATATCGTTGTTATTGTTTGTAGTGAGGATATTATATGTATCTATAGTTGTTGTAATGATTTCCCCGACAGTCTCAATCGTTTCTGTCGCAACTGCAGTGGTAGTAGTTTCTATTCTATTAAAGTTATCATTTGCAACTACTATTGTCGTGGCTGGACCTGCAATTACCTTACTTGGTGCGCCTTCTGTTTCTCCCAATGTACCTAAAGGCGTGGTCAGGAGTACAAGAGAAAGAGGCTGCACCCACCAGGACACCTTCATATTGACACGCACGTATAGTAGTGCTATTGTATATATATATATGTATATATATATATCAATCTATGTTTATTTATTAGACTTCATATGCTAGGATATTGTATGTATGTAATAGTATAATAGTCAGTATTTATTGCAATACTTTCATTAACATGATTAGATTGAAATTTTGAACAAGGTTTCACAGCTAAACCAACTATTCCATTAAACATAACATAGATCTATTGATAAATATAATATATGTATATGATTGGTTAGTATGTATAAACTGGGCAAGTTAAATGATATCTAATCATATTATAATCCCTATAAAGCACATATATGGGTAAAGCCAATAGTGTCAATAATGTAAGATTAAAAATAATATATACCAAGTCCAATGTAAATCAAAAAATAATACATGTGCTAGGTATACATGAAATTATTATGTTGTATTATATATATATGTATATGAATGTATAATATATACATATTAGGCTGGTAAAATTATGCTTCTCATAACACTTCCAAGCAAATATAATCTTGTTGCATATATTTTAATGTCACAATCTGACTGGTGAATATACTATATAATGTACAAACTGACAAGTCCCATACGTGCAAAGGTACACTGTGTTGCGAACATTGTATAGAATATAGTATAGTATCATACATACATCACAGACAGGACCGTCCCTATGCGAATGCTTCCTACATAATGTACATTGACCTTTCCTACTACATTTTCCTACTACATAAATCCCTATTTATTATCAAGAAATAAAGGTTTATTACGGTTCTTTCTCTCAAGAAATCAAAAAAAAAGAAAAAAGAAAAAAAAGAAACACAAGTAGCCCCAGTTGTTGAAAACTACAAAAGCGTATAAAAGATATATTGGGGCATATATTGCATGGTATTCATTAGAAAGATCTTGGGGCTAAGTACACTAATAAAAATGAAGAAAGAACCCTGCTGAAGTGGGGTCATGTCATAAGAAGCCTAAAAAAAATATAAAAAATAAAAAATACATTTATTAAAGAAATATACTAGCCCCCAGTCTATCAACCCTAGATTAGTAGACACCTAATGTAATGGAATAACATACATACATATCTAATTACATCTACAAACAATAACTCTTTCCTCTAATCCTCCTAAATCAATCTTTTGTTTTTTGAACCATTTCGACCTATATCCAAGTTAATTTACATCTATTGGAGTAAAACATTTGAACTTTGAACTAACTGTAATCTTCACCCCTCTACGCCGAGAGATAATATTGGTAATCAGTTATCTATTTATCATTTGACTTGTATACACGTCCATCTTAATTGAGTGACTTTCGGCAAGTAGCAGCACCGCAGAAGCAAGGTATTTTATCGTCCTATATAGAGTGGGTCATTAAAGTCATTAAATTGGCTGCATATATAATTAGGGATTACAAGCTTATATAAATATAGCTGGTTCAGTGTAATTAGTGATTAGGAAGGTAGAGAGAGATTATATAAAGTATTGCATTGCATAGTGCCTATTAGTATTAGTATTATAGTAGTTGTTATCTATGAGAGCAAATCAAATATGGTGGCATACTACGTAGAACTGAATAGAGGAGGAGAGAGAATATAATATAATAGATTGATATGATTGGTGCCAGTAAAAGGTAAGATAGAGACCACTCCTACTACTATAAATAGTAATCATAGCAGAGAGAATTTAAATTTATAATGGCGTAATATGATTGGCATTAGTAAGGGAAAGTCTATAGCCATACCCTACCTCAAGTGGAAACTTATAGTCATACGTGATTTCTTCTCCTATCGCTATATTTTTCTTGGCATAGATGGCAATACATTGGGAACCACTCACTGTGATGATCTTAGCCATGCAGTTGGGCTACGGATGATTTGGGGGTTAAATAATTAAAATTTATAATATATATATAGACAATTATGCATACATACATAATACATACATATATATATACACACATACATACATACATACATACATATACCTACCTCACAACAGTGATTAATAAACCGGGCCACATTTCCCTTATGGGTGGCATCAATAACATAATCTGGGTCTATTCTGAACATGTAGCTGCTACCAATACCTAGTTCCTCCCCCATGCACCATTAGTTTAACTTCTTCCTAGCTTATATTATGTCAGAAGGTCACACGTATTGGCTAACCTGTATACTGATTATATAACAATAGAACAATAATATACTATAACCTATAATAATAAAACAAATACTAATATATACTACATGGCCATTCAAGTGCGTACTAATATGTATTTATCTACCTCTCTCATTCTCTCTATCTACTTATCTATCTATCTATCTGTACATGGATATAAAGCCGTGACATGTTACCAATCACATACCTTTACTGGTATATATTTTCTCTCGGGTGTCAGCCACGTGTTGTCTAATAATTTCCCCAACATACTCTATAACCATATCATTCATACCTGGTATTATTATAAAGGGGCCGGGTCACTATTTAATTCCGAATCAGGTGAAATGGTTAAAAGAATACAATACAATACAATACAATACAATAAAAAATAATACAAAAAATAAAATAATACCACATAGTATAAAACAACATTAACAAAATATAACATATAGCTCACTAAAACACAGCAGAATATAATATGAAATACAATGCAATGCCGTGCAGTGCAATACAGTAAAACATAAGATTTTATAGACCATCTATACTATGGTCAATCTACCACAATCTACTCACTTATTGGTTCCATTGCAAATAACCCTACGTCATGAATGGCTGAACGGCCAAAGCGTAGTCTCTTGTGACGTTTATTTAAATGGTTAAAATGCTGACTATCATTAGTAGATACAGTTGAGGTCCTAGAGGAGAGAGGGGGATAGAGATAGAGGGATGACGGAGACATCGTTCATTATCATGTCATTATATATACAATCTTGTTATCACCTTATTTTATAAACTATCCTACTACTACACCATTTATACATACAATACAATACTGTACAATCCAATACAAAACCACATTATACTGTACTATACTATGCTATGCTATGCTATATTTTGCTATTGCTATACTACACTATACTATACTACCCTAGACTATACTATACTATACTATACTATACTATACTATACTATACTATACTATACTATACTATACTATACTATACTATACTATACTATACTATACTATACTATACTATACTATACTATACTATACTACTACTACCTATACTATACTATACTATACT
>NAOQ01000121.1:37253-65488 GCA_002751075.1 Ichthyophonus hoferi | reverse complement strand
TATATATATATATATATATATACATACATATACATACATACATACATACATACATACATACATACATGCATATATACATAAATATATACACAAATATATACATACATATATACATACATAAATACATATATACATACACATATACAACCCCATCCACCTCAAATCCAATCAAAAACACGTACCACCTTCGCCCTTTTTCTAGCCTGTTGCATCACTATTTCATTGGTCGGTCTGTTGCTATGTGACTGTAAGGTCAGCGAGTCACCAGCCCCATCCATACCGCTCTTAAAAAACTGGCTCTTTGATTGGATGCTCGATCTCATTTTAAGCAGCGCTTCTCCGGATAGTTATACAAACTCCCACCTTTTCCTTTAATAACTAACACTAAAATCACTAAGAGATGGCGTCATACCTCAAGTAAGACATGTGTGGTAAAAGAAAAAAATCTTTGCGGTTGACAGCGGATAAAAATAGTTTTCGTTGTTATGAAACTCGTTCGACCAATAATAACGCAGTTGTCTGAGCGTACATGACCCGTACTGGTAATTACCGGATAGTATTACCAAATAAACGTATTACAATTGATGGGTCAACAGGAAATATTTACAATGGTAACCATAGGTTGCTACCCTCCTAGACTAGGTAAGGTGACTGTGGGAGTGGGGCAAGTGAGGAGGTCGTATAAAACAAGATAAGGATAAAGGAGGAGGAGGGTAGTGATATCTACACACACTTACATACCTTCGAATAATAAATAAATAGAAACATACAAGAAAAATATTGTATGTATGTATACATGATATGCTTACACATATACCATACTTACTACCCGTTCCCACATACATATTTACAGCTCACTAAAGTATGCATGCGCAAGTCAATGGCTGAAGATGTAAACATATAATCATTTGTATGCATAGGTAATATATTCGCAATCATGCCTGTGTGATTATCACATAGATGCTATATACGTATACATACTCACATGTTGTGAGGAAACGCATACGAGTTTGTAATTATAACTCGGTGTTCTTGCAAAGTACATCTTAGCCAAAACCTAGACAGACCTACTTTTTAATGCTCATTATTATATCAATTATCAAGGCGGAGTAATGGATAGGAATTAAAGAGTGAAGGTAAACGTCTAAAGCTGTTCGTATTTTTTTGTGTGCTGTTTGTAATTAAATACTAACCATAAGAGCTAAAAGAAAGTACTGATGTGTGTATATGTGTATATGCAATTACACACGCTTACATGCTGGATGTGTATAATAGAACCTAGGATGTGCCTCAACTGAGAGGTTGGGGTGGCAAGAATACTCCAAAATCGATGTGGTGTAAATGAAAAAGAAGAAGTACACACTATATAAGAAAGGGAAAGGGAAAAATGAAATATTTTTCGCCAAGATAAACACAAATGAATAGTCTATTAATATATTAAATCCCTTTTGATGGTAGAGGGTATTAAGGGGGTATCTTTAAACATACCTGTTCATGTGACTCAAATTACGACTAGAAAATCAAGAAATTTAAAAAAAGAACCTTATAAATATACTAATATCTATTACATTAAAATGTATACTATATACTGAACGATAATTGCTATATTTTTAAACAACAAAACGTATTTAACTATAGAATAAGGTTATAGGTACAATATTGTTTAGGTTGCCCGTCTCGGGCGGGAAAGGGAATCAATTTCCCATTGGCTTGTGGGTCGTTAATCGGTTAAAGATATTGGCTTAGTGATTTGAATTTACTGTATAGTATAGTGGATATGTATAGTATGTAAGTAGTATTTATATCAGTATGCTATATTGTAGTATAATTACAATTGAGCTGTTGAAAGTATTGTTTAGCACTGGCTTTAAGTATTAACACCAATATAGGCTGTATGTGTTTAGCTTATCCACAATGGCCCTGATAGATCTGATTGTGAGAATAGATGGTTGTTAACATGACATTGCTATTAGTCTATTATGATTATAGGATTGGGCGGTGAGAGATAGATCATTCTCAGTAGATTCATTCATTGATTATATATTAAAATAATAACTTCTGCCAATTTATTCCATATATGACTTTATATTACACTATAGACCTTGTTGTATTCTGTTTATGTTAGAATTGCATTATTACAACTAGTGATAAGAACAACCAATCGACTCAGAAGCTTATCAACTTGCATCAATACCAGGTTGAAGATCATCTCAACGCTTATTTATTATATATAATTACATAAATAGGTTATTTAGTTATTTTATGTTTAGTTATGCAGTCGTAGTTTATAGACTGCTGAATAGCTTTATATATAGGTTTAGATCTGACTTCTGAAATCCTAATAAGGGAAAATAAACGCCAAGGTTGTCTTTTATTACCACCAATGCATATATATAACGAGTTAATAATCTGACCTTAGATTGTTCTGATAGAAAATTGATAGGATAAGGTACTGTCACCCTGCATGACTCTTCAAGATCGTGGTCAAAATTTAAAACTTATTACAAAGAACTTCCAGTATACTTTCAAATGAAAATAAAAAAACTGGCTCGTTACAATTATGCTATTGTGGCATGGTTTTATCGCCAATAATGCAGTGAAGTAATCAAACACTATAGATCTTGAGAAAAGGATTCAAGTAGAGCAAAGCCGAGACAATTAAAAATTAATTATTTACACAGATTTCATCCTGGAGCACTTTATTCTCTAACCTAAACACAATAAAACTTGGTTAATATCGCCAATCTGGAGACTTCAAGCTATGCCAAGATATTGACTTCTTAACTTGGAATTTAAATCAAATCGTTTATATTAGCTGGAAGCTTATCAGATTCTTCAAGCAAATGTCATTGGGTCAATGTTTTGTGGCAAATAGCATTTAATTAGTAATTTGTGTTCTTCATTATTAACCATATAGTTACTTGTGCTCTATAGACAAATGAT
Organism: Ichthyophonus hoferi; assembly: GCA_002751075.1. Lineage (NCBI taxonomy): Eukaryota > Ichthyosporea > Ichthyophonida > Ichthyophonidae > Ichthyophonus > Ichthyophonus hoferi. The sequence continues at coordinate 62,545 of NAOQ01000121.1, read as the reverse complement.
GAAGGCTTTTTAAAAAGCTTTTAACAGCAGACTCTATATGCATATTCTAAGCTATCAGATTTGACTTAGCAAATTAATATTTGTAGGATGCTTTTTTTTTACTTCTTTGAGAAGAGCATTAAAAAACTAGGGAGGGGCAATTGAAATAATGTTTCCCTTCTCTTAGAATATCCCGACAAGCCAAGAGATACAGTAAGACTTGTTTGCATATGTATATTGGGATAGTGAATAGAATAGGGAAAAAAAAATACTGTGTATTAACAATACACCTGACACTTTCTATGTTATTTCGGCATATACTCTTCAAATTCATATAGCATACATAATATAAAATCGCTATAATACTCAATCTAACTGAAACTTATTTTAAAATTACGTCTAGAAATGTAACTTTAAGAGATTCTACAATTTAACAAATCAACATATAAGCCAATCGCACGATTCCAAAAAGGTGAAATGCGGTGGGACCCAATGTACATATTCATGTACACACTAAAAGGGAGCTATCAGATCGTCAAATGTTAAGATGTAACATAATATTTATAAAATGACCTAGACAAAATTTTAAATTAATTGACGCATGTACATGAATACTAGAGCCAAGATATATGCATATAGAAAAGTTTGGATTGACCTAAGTAGGTATATAAGGAGTACTTTGCAATATATTACTTGATTGCACACACACTTTATATCTTGAGTTCCAGACGGAGATTAAAATCATCACAAACTAATGCAAAATAATTCTAAAAAATATCATGAACCTAACATATTGAAGTCAGTAGGCATGTATTTTAATATATAGCGGACTGGAGCCCACTGGAGTTTCAGTCTTGATAAGCTGCTATACATCTGCTGCTATGTTGTTTCGTTGTGCATACTCAAATAGACAAAAGGTAGATCTGCCTCATGGCAAATAGTATATTTGGATTTTAACAAGCAATATTGCTGATTAGTTTAAACCAAATTCCGATTGACGAAGGCGCATACCAATCTAAGACGGGTAAAGTTTTATGATCAACAACAACAGCTAATCTCATATAAGCCATTTTGATTATTGCCTAATTGCATATTTGTTGTTATTCAAAATGTTTTTATTATAAAAAATGAGTATCATCTTTATTTATTTTATTTTCCAATCGAGTAGATAATACTTTATAAATACTTGAAATAAAACATTATCGCCCACAGCATGACGTAGATTCCATTGTTTCCCTGGCGATTTTGGAAAACCTCTGGGATCCTTTTAACACAGTATGCAATTCATATAGTGTTTTCCACTATTAAACATTATAAAATGTCTTAAAAACATAAAAATATTACTGTCTTATTGTTAAAATTTTATTTAATATATGCAACCGTATATATTTATGTATATTCCCCGCTTTCCATGCATGGGATGTATGATTTATTCAATATCATAGATCTATAATTGCGCATTCCAACATAGGGATTCTACTGTTTTCTTGCCAATATGGAATACTTAGCATTAGTGGAATGCTTAGCATCAGATTCGAGAACTAACTGAGAAGTGACGGTTATATCCAAATTACGTGGTTTTTTTTTAAAAATAAAAAAAATAAAATAAAAAATTTAATTTAATGTACGAGACAATTACTATGAAACTCGGCAGATCAAATTCAAATATTATTGATCTCAAAGTGTTTCTCCAAATCGATTCTTCCATATAAATAACTTCGATGTATGTATATCATTTAGTCCTAAACATTACTTCTTCTGAAAATATAGACAATATTACTACATACAATAAGAGCTGGTTAAAATATTATCTTTTCAATTGCTGAAGGGAAAATGGTAGACGTTGCCTTAAAAGAAGAGACGGATATGAATACAGTAACAGACGAGCTGTTTCAGCTTCTCTCGTCTCTTGCAGATGAGCGTCAAGTAGATGGGAAGAACGAAAATCATGACTTTAAGTTAAAAACAGACCGCATTTGTGCAGGGGTTCCAGAAAAAGACGACCTTGAAGACGAGGATGAGGAAGGAGAAGAGGGAGGAGATTCTAAAGAAAGAAATAAAAAGAAGAGGAAACGTAGGCCATATTCAGAGTTGAATCGTAATATTGTGTGTCCATTACTTGAATGTCAGAGATGCTATGCGTCAAAGCATGCACTTCAGCTTCATATGAAGGTATGCAACACACAATATTATGCATTTATAATATTTTCATTCCCGATTACGTGCCCTGGCCACGCAGTAGATACATTATCAGCTGCTGTAGCTGAACTTCAACCACATTAGTATTAAATTAGTAGTATCTTTCTTATTATAATTAGAATTGTATTGAAACGGTTGTATTATGTCAAGTTTTATTGACAATTAGTAGTAAATTACATCTATCAATGATATATATTATTCAATATTTGCGTGTAATTAGTGGAATTTGTTCATGAAACATTTAATTTGAATACATGTTTATATATTTTTGGGTATGTTCTTAATCATATAATGTCATATGCTGTGTGGTTTACTATCATACTTTCTATATTATATGATAGCAACCCATTGTAAAATGCATTGTTCTCCTTTACCCATGGTTTTTTAAAACAATGTATAGATCCATACAATACATATATATTCCCACCAATGCTTTCCGCGACACATCGTTCAATCTAAATTGCAACATATGAATATATATATATATTCATATTTGTGGAAAGTAACTGGCATTTTGTCAAAGGTTAAAGGTTTACTCTTCTTATTCTTTACACGTATGCATTAGATTGACGAATAAGTACAAACGAAACAAGTGCTAGAAGCATTTACTTACGTGTCAAGGGTCAATCTGTGTCACAATAAGAGTTTACAACTCTGATAATTCTTTAAGATAAAAAATAATACAAATCAATCTAGGATATGGATGTTTGGATTTCTTAGACCTTGCCGTTATTGCATATTTTTTCATGGGTTCAGAATTTCAAAATATGTTTCTACTATCTTAAATTTGGATTGCCCAGTATTTAAAATATATGTAGAATGGAGGAATATAGGTTAAAAGCACATGAAATGATATAGTTCTGTTAATAATTCTAATATAAACAAAAAAAAAGAATAAATTTAATTATTGTTTAAAGACATTTATGCAACCAAACGAGGTTAAGATCTCACCACTAGAATGAGTTGGTAACCAAGAAAATAGGTTTCTATACCTTAGTAAACGTTTCATTACTTAGCTTTATTATATTTCTTAGGGAATAGTTGGCCCAAACTAGAAGAGAATGTCTATTATTAGCTATTATTATAAATTGGGAAAATATACAGCAAAGTTACTGACATAGCCTGATGGGGGTGCATCCAACAGAATAAGCACAATTGGATTGGTAGCAATAAGCTACCTGAAATGCAGGAAGTTGGTTTAAGAAGAATATTTACAGCCCCCAAGTTAAAGTAAGATATCACATATATCCAGTTTTTTTTTTTGGGTGTATACGTATTTGTGTTTTATATATACTCTTGAGCATCTGCAGTTCTTTTCAGTAATTGCCACATTCTGAGTTTTTAAAGTGTCCGTTATTATATTTTTACATGTTCAAATAATTACTTCAAACATCAACCAATGTACATATGCAGAGTGACATAGACTTATTAAGATATATAAAATATTCCTAAATGCGTAGATATATCAACAGTCGTCGTAGATTATTATTGGACCATTGCCCACTTGATAGCACTAAGCATATGGATATTCTACCTTTTATATTCAAGTTTATTTTTAAACACGTAACTTTATTCATTTTCCAGACTGTCCCTAAGCCAATTAATCGCTTTATAGTTATTATTTTTACAAATTGGAAAATTGGGTGAATTCTTAAAGTTAGGCAATTTTTTCTTTATTTATTTTTTGTTCCTATCAATACTATTAATGCATTACCATTAGTTTATTATTGTTGATTAGTAAAGTAACATTATGTTGGGGTAATTACATCTGAAATTATGAGGGATATACATAATAGTTGTGTCAATAAAATGTAACTTTCTAATATGTATATGTAGTTGTTTAGAGAGCATGGGAGAAACACAAATGTTACCCATCGGACCATAGCAATAAACTCGTTGTATATTACCCATCTAGTATGATGCATGGCCGGTCCGCATCCCTCGATTTTTTTGACCCCCGCTCAGGATATAACAGTTCTCCACAGACTGTTATAAACCAAAACGACCCAGTAAATATCAGTCTTAGTGAAGAACTTTTGGGTGGTAATATACTCTATTCCCTTTGCAGTTATTTCTATTATGCATCTTACAACATTTTTTAATATATGACAAAATATTTTATTACAATATTCACAGTATATGCTTTTTAAAAGTCAAACATGATATGCATTTACTCTAGGGTAGCATGGATCTGCAATAATAATCATTATTTTTCCGTAATAAAATTAAATATATGTAAAAGCAAATGGCTTTATTTTAAACAAATATTTAGTAAAGGATGCAGGAAAACAAGCCCAAGTATTGATTATTTGAAGAGTTCATATTAGCACTCTCTTTTGAATTCTTTGAGATGCTATAAGAATGATAATAAATACGAAAATATTTTTTTTAAATATGTAAAATATATTAATCACTTTAGTTGTCAAAATTTCTTACCTAGGCTGTTTAAATCATAAGTTGCTTATATTTTGAATAAATCAAAGAAAGATTAACCACAAAATTATCAATTTCATAGAAAAATGAAATGAAATGTAGTAATCACAAATAAACACCATAAAATTATAAATGTTAGGAGAAAATGCTATCAAAATAGGAGGGGAAGGAGGAAGATACAGAAACGTTTTTGTTTATTATAAAAATTATTTATTTGTAAAATGAAAAAAATTAAATACTAGTGAGATTTTGATGCAAAAAAGAACAGATCCATAATGCTATATTCTGCACATGGATTTATTCGAATTAGTTACTAGATTTTATTACTGTTAGCTCTAGAGTTCGAGCCATCGTTTCTAAACACTCTTTACCTTCCCTAATATCTTCTACCTTATCTACCCCTGTAATATATATGCATACACGCATTTACATCTTATTTAGATATATTTCCCGATAGACAAGGACTATCAGCACCCCGGCTCTCCAAGAGTAACGAAATTTTCAGTCCTGGCTCTCACATGGGAACATCAATTTCTCCAGGGCGTCCTGACCTATCCTCCTACAATACTCAAAGCAACACCCAACATCATCTACCACTAAACCGTGGAAGATATCGTGGAGGAAGTGTAGGAAGCTTTCATAGAGACGATGTATGCGACATAAACTTGAACAGTGTTCCTGAATGGAATAAAATAATTGATGATATGATAGTACAGCAGATTGCCCCAGGCTCAGGTGACATTGGCTCAACTGATTTGAGATCTGGTTCAAATAAATCTGTAGCATCAAGGATGCTTCAGCAGCAGCAAGAGGTATTGTTTTTTATTCGTTGAATATATACTTTACATGTTCTAAATGACATGATAATATTGTTAGGGTTGGAAAATCCTCTTTTGTGCTTATATCCCCACAGTAATAGTCATAACTATTTTTCATTATTATCTAAATTTATATGTAGAAAATAAATACAAAGAAACCAAAAAATAGTGCTTTATAAATAGGGATATAGCTATATTTTGTCCCATTTAAAAAAAGTATAGCTTATTAATGAAGTCAGTTAAGCCAAGAGTTTATAGTCGAGATAACTGATTTACATTTCACGTTTCCTACAGTGACAAAAGAATAAGAGCATAACCTACTTAGTGTAAATTGCATTATCGTAAACTTTCTTAAATTAAAAATAAATAATATTTTGTAGCAAGTCGTTCCAAAGGTAAAATAAAAACAGTTTAAATGTCATCTAGATTAAACAACCATTTCTTCTAAAGGGCCTATGAACTTTTTTAAAAAAAATTGCTTTTTTTTATTTTTTATTATTATTTTTCTTTATCGTTATCAACCTTGTTGCTACTCAGTACAAACATATTAAAATCTATTTAACTTATTATCGTATTTTTCTCGACTTATTTCAGACAGAGTTCTTTATTTAATTGTTTTTTTTTGTCTATAGGTATTGTTAAGCTGTACAAGAGACGGATAATGTTTAGCATAAAGGAGAAATTGTGAATGTGATAGCAAGACAAATAAAGCAAAAAGACAGTTTATAATTGTTTTAGCATTGAAAAAGAAGTATCAATAGAAAGAAAAATAATTGATATAATAAGTTTTTAGAACTGAATAGAAAGTAAATGTTTCAAAAATGACAAAAGAGTTATATTAGAGAGAATAAAAATGTTATTTAACACTCATTGGTTCTTGTTAAATACCTGCAGGTACGAAGGACATCCAGTCTTTCTAATCTTCAATCTTTACGAGGTATCATTTCCGGTAGTTTCAATGGAGAACTTAGTACGCCACCAGCACCCCAGGTACATTGCTATCACACAAAGCAAACATCCGAAACTCCTATGAATATAAGTAGCTCTAATCAAAACTTCCGACCCCGTTCAAAAACGTGTGGGGGGCTGGATTCTCCTATGGAGTATATGTATTCAGTACCTAGTAATTATAGTAGATTATCTGGTAGGTCTCAAACATCACATCAAGATCATATTGGAAGCTGTTATATGGGAAATGAAATGCAAATCTACGATCACGGGGAACGACCCTCTCCAATGGATCGCTCTACTGATCAACCCAATTGGGATAGTCTAATTTGTACGGCCGTAGACACCTCTCTCTTGAGCCCAAACGTTATGGAATCCCATGTACAAAATAAATTGGGATTGCAGGTAGAAGAGGGGCATGGAATGGAAATTATGAGGGGAAATATCAGAAAATCACTTGGTGGATTGGTGTCTCCCTTTTCTGTTTTAGATGGGTCTAAAATGGACACGTCTGGAGATATACAAATGAACCAACAAGAGTCTTTTGACATGGCGATGGCTCCCGGCGATATTCTGTTTCCCCCGATAGACACCAGGCTACTGTACGAGTAAGAGATAGAACGAATGTGTACGTTAGTCAAAAAAAGGGATACTCATTTTTTTTCTTGATTCTATGGTTTAGGCTCTATGACTAAAATTCTAGAAAAATTTGGAATTATTTCAAGTATTTATACGCTCATTAGCAATTATTTTCACTATTAATTATACGTTCAATTACTCATACATTTTGTGGTATACCATAAAGTCTACACAGCCATTTATTTAGATGTAATTAGAGCTTAAAAATTGTGTTAGTTACAATGTGAATATAGCTATCTTAGACGCTTCACGGAAGGAAATCATCAAACTTAAGTTAAATAGGAAAAGAAAGTGCATTATTGAAGGGCGCTATTTTTTGTTTCATGTCAATCATGCATTATTATTACACTGAGGTATTTTCATTTCCTTCTTGAGTAACAATACCTAGTTTTATCAAGCAGTTTTGAAATTATGAAAATCATAGTAGTATTGATGTGATATTAGAACGACATGTACATAACACTATATCTTATTATTTGGACATAGGCACCAAACCTGGAAATGCGCAAGTATAGAGATGAATTTTCAAATGTCATTTTCAAACAGAAACATTCAAATCAAGAAAATAAGAATTTACATTTTCCATATAACACGATTATTATGCTATTACTTTTATAGCTTAATTTAGACTACTTAGTGAATTTAGTAAGCACATATATGCACATATTCATATTATATGTAGATCTGCATAGTACTGCCCATGCAATTTTGTTGATTTGCAGTCAACCGTGCATAAAAGTTTCTCAGTATTGGATATACCATCATAGTCAGTTTGACAGCTTATTCCATATATTTACAAATAGAGACAATGACGATTGCCATTCACTATGGACTTTTTTGTTAAAATTTACAGTTTTACTTTTTATCGATCCGGACCATTCAGTTTTGTTTTGATAATTATAAAATGATTTGGATATTATGCACCTATTTTGTTTTTAAATGGCAGAGACGCATGGCAATATCGACTAAACCATAGATGAACAGATAAGCAATGTTAAGTTATGATATAGTAATATATTAAGAATAAATAACTAAATAGAGGATATTAAAGATAGCGACGGTTATTTTGCATTAATGGTAAAGTTAGTGTGGATCTATTGGTTGGCGTAGTGAGGTTTAATTAATCTAGCAATTAATTCAAATAGTTTTAAGGAATTAGGTGTCGTTATTTTATTCAGATATTTTTGTGAATCATTTCCTCATCAGTCAGGGTTTTCATCGGCGCTACTCTGAATGATGGTTGACTAATTGCCATGAGCTTATTGATTTCTAGTGACTGATTCTATTATTGATTGATTACAGGAGTTGTTAGGTCTGGAGTAGACCTCTTGTTATCTGAATGGTAATGGCGAGAACAATTTGTTGGATAACATCATATTCGATCCAAGCGGTGATAAAATTGAAAGAACAGTTAATATATGATCTTGCATCCAATCATAATATACCACTATTGATTCGGCAAGTATTCAGTTCGGACCATAGAGTACAGTACTATTAGACAGGTAGTCTAAGTCTAATTACTCTATCAATGTAAACAACAAGTTTATGTACTTCAGCAATGCTTTTTAAGCCATTTTCTGTAAATTCATTCATATGTCAAACATCTTAGGCCACTAGCTGTTTTTATATTTTTTAGAATAGGATTATTATATTATTGTCACTATAAGTTATCTCATAGTTGGTCACTATTTTATGTAAATATGATAGATATGTCCCATATCCTACAGTCGATTGTAAGCAAACCTATCATTGTTTAATGCCCGCGATGCTTTTTCTGAGAAACCCTTGTTATATTATAATAACATTTCTACTGTCGTTAGGTTGTGGCGGTGCTATTGTAAGTGATTTATTATAGACTAAGCATGACTTTAGTTGTGAAGTGAGCATTCTTAGTGTTCATGCTGGCAATTAGGATTTATATATATTCTGTCATTAGCTCACCGTATGTACAAAACTGTACGTATATATTGGCTAATCTATGCCGATATAAAATAGTGCGTATAAGTGTAATTGGTGTTGGCTAATATTTATAGGTTAGTTATTGTGTTCCAATCATCTTGCTTTGATTTTATACCGAATTTGAGTTAAAGGATATGCCATCTTGAGATTGTAATTATGTGTTTCAACTTCAATTGAATTAGAAAGCAAAAGGTATGCAGTATAAAAATGATATGCAAAGGTACATACATGTCACTTTATAGGTTAATACATCTTATATTATAAAAATAATGCAATTATTAGCCTTGTAGTAAAATACAATATAATATATAAATCTAGTAGTGCTTCATTCTAACTATTGATTGGTATATTTAACATATGCAACAGACTATAAAACCTATGACCCGTATAAAAGATACTTTAGAACTCTAGCTGAGTATAGAATAGACAGATCTATAAAGGAACCATTTGAGGTATAAAGTCCAAGACCATTGTGTGCATTGGAATTAGTATTTAATACATCTTAATCTGCTTTACTTGTGCAAGCATCCCAGTCAAGTTATTCATTTAAATGTAGGCACCAGCACATATACACATTATATTTAACTCATTCATTTGCTATTGTTTATTGTCTAATAGTGTACACCAGTCGTTTCTACTCTTACAATGTGTTATATACATCCCTTTTCTATGTACAGGTCTGTTCACATTTGGTGTATGGTTCGTCCGATCCATCACAGCAATCGCAAATTCCATCATCGATCATAGAATGATATGCTACCCCTTTCCCATTTTTGCAATGAAACTCTGTAAGTCGATTTGTTTTAGTAAATATTAAAAATATCTAAGGAGGAATGTTGCAGATAATAGATAATGTTCCAGTGTAAAATTTTATTATGTATCCATATTAAAAATAAATGTAGAAAAATCATAGTAAGAGTGTATATGTGTGTTAGTTGTTGAAGGAAAATATTAACATATATGGATTTCAAATAGGTTAAGAGAGAAGTAATTAAATTGTGAGATAAACTTCACACTTGAAGTTTAATAATTAAAATACGAATAATAATATAACCCTCTTAAGTCAAGTTATATATATATATTCTTTTTATGATTTGTTCTTGTCTTTACTTATTCCCGTTTGTATTGCTTTTAATTAGTTATCCCAGTCCCTCTTTATTGTTATATAGCGTCTGTATTTGCAATTTGGTTCTATTCTTGATTATATATAATGTTTTATTTTAATTTCATTCACTAAAACCTCTATCTATACACATAATAACTAATACTCATATCCACAAAAATATGTAAAATTATATCAAAATATATATATATAACTATACTAAACGTACTAAGTGGTAAAATTACTAAAACATAAAACCTGGTAATACCTGAATAAGCTACATAAACATAAACACAAAATGTATATCATATATATGTACATATAGACACATATTTTTAAATAAGCCCATGAACTACATAAATTCAAAATACAAAAATTATAAAAAATATAGGTATATAATTTTATTTAAGAAACCTACAAAGAGGTAGAATCAGTAGAGGTACTGGGGAAAACTAGGGGGTATAAGCCAAAAGATACTTACTATCAATATGATCTACACAGGCGTTTGTATTGGGCTCATCACTCCCATCCCCACAATCACAATAATTATCATCGTATTGTCTTGCGGCTTGATATCTTTCTCCTGAAGCGCAATAATATGTACTATGTAGGCAACGGAGAGATAGAGAGACACAATATGAATAACTCGTGCTAATAATGAAGTGTGTGTATTCAGGGCCTATACTTTTATCCAGTATTAGTTCCATCTCTTAGCTCACTATTATACACTCTATAGACACTCATTTACCAATCACCCCTCCCTATCTCACCCTGCCCCTTCTTTATCTAGTACTATCTTCATTCTTTACCTCCCTCATTTTTCATTCCTTCCGCTTCTATTATTTTTATATTCCTCTACCATTTAATTTATTATTAAACTCTATATCTCAATTGCCTTCTTTACACCATCTTCCCTCTTTTATTTCACATTTCTCCATCTCAAAGCCTTTATACTTCCTGCATTAATCAACTTCCATTTTCATTAACTCTACATGTTTTCAAGCTACTTAAAACCTAACGTATAATTACAACAAGAGCAAAGAAAAATCAACACTCCAACGCACACATACCATCCGCCTACTTACTTAGATCCTTTTACATGGCTATAATGCATTGCATCTGTGCCTCGTTGGTGTTGCAACTGTGGCTTAAATAACAGGTCCAATGGGTTAGGTCTCTTATAAGGCGGATAAGCTATCACTGTATCATCTAGTTCGCCTGATTGAATCCTGTAAGCAGGAATTTAGAACATATAAGTAACCCATAAACTAAACCGGAGACAGCATCAAGTACAAATATCTCATATACAGATGTTACATGGTTTTTAATTAAAAAAACAAAGAAGAAAAGAGCAAGCAATCAAGCATTTTTACAATTGAAGACAAAATAACACACAAAGTTGTCTAGAGAGTAACATCATAATGATATCATATAAGTTGATAAATAGATATAGTTGTTGACAGGTACCATAATCAAAATTATAGCCAGTAAAGGCATACGAATATAGAGAATATAAAGAATATAGGTCCTCAATTTCTTTTTTATACTTCACATTCATTTATGTTTGTGTGTCACAAGATAGATTGTATATAGTTGAAGCACTCCCGTGCTACTCTCCCTATAACCATCTACCCATTATCTTATGGATTAGGCTATAATTTCAGTTTTATAAAATATATCTCTCTCTATTAATTAATTAGCTGCCTTCTACTGTTTCATTTATGTTTGCCTCATACCAAGTCATTAATATAAAATACATACAACCCCAGTAAGATACTCAACAGCATAATGGTTCCTACATCTATCAAAAACTCATGCAAGCATTATTTAGGTGTCGGTTGATATAAAGGTATAGTTCTGGTTGGGTTGGTATTAAATGACTATTGTCACTATCACAATATGTTAAAGTTTCCACGACACAAATACATATTTTCACATGCGTAATATCAGTTCTGTAGACACACATGTATACGTAACATTATGTACACTTATATAAATGGCAGCCATTATACCTGTGCATACGTATATATTTACGGGGTACAAAACCACACGAAAACACATTGGGAAAATTTACAAATATTGACATACAGACATATATAAATATACACACTTGTACCAATATCTGCTTTGAATAACATCAACGCATACAGACCAGCGTATGCAAGAGAAACATTTGCATATATATACAAACTTTATTATGGAACAAGCAATATATATATATATAAACCTACACAAAATTAGTTATCTGTGAGGGATGGTACAAATAAAAAGTATACAATAATCAAGTAAAAGATCACGGTATATTGTAATGGTTTTTATAATCAAAGTAGAGCTTTCTCTTCAAGTTAGAAACATGTAACCTCCGACTATAATTGTGATAATATTACATAGCAATTTATTATCCTTCATATTGTAATCTTACAGTCTACAATCCCTAGAAGTGTAAATTCAAGCACCTATATTAGATTTAGAAAGAGTGTAGAGAGCATATATGATTTACTAAATATGAATATATCGGCATACACCAATCACAGGAGAATAATAAGAGTGAGCCTGCCCAAAGTTGAGATACAAAAATGTAAAAAGAAGAAGAGCTTGACCATTTATCTAAAGCATTATTGGAAAACCATATCCAGCAACATGTCCAAAAAGCAGTTATGAAACCGGCAACCTTCTTCTTAGATATGAGTCTAAGTACCATTTTCACTAGTCTCTGGTCATTAGGGCAATTAACTTAGTCTTTTCCCTGATTACAATTTTTCTCGTTATTGTTTAATTAAAACAAGAATGCTTCAAATAATATTATTTAACAACAGGCGTAATTCTTATGTCCGGGTATCTAAAAGGTAGTGGTAATTTTACAAAGCGAGCTCTATTTGTGTTTATTATAGCTTTCATGCCGCTATAATTTGATATAAAACGCGAATCTTAATATTACTATTTAATAGCGTTTTAATAATTTATTATAAAAATAGTATTTATTTAATTTTATTATAATCATTTTTCAATTCTTTAACATTTCTAGCTATTAATAAGCCAATAATCCGTAAGTATTTTGTCATTGCTAATATTTTTCACCAATAGAAGCGTCGATTGGGTTTATCCCAGATCTACATACCAGAGTCTACGATTAACGGTAATAATCTTCCCGCCAATTATGATAAACCCTGATATAGCTGTAGATAAACAAACCATATATATATATATACCTGCATAAAACATATACTTTTGACTATGTATTCTAGCTCTCTGTCCCACCTCTATATTAGTTACAATAGGTATTAAAATTATACAGGCCAATAAAGGTGTATAATTAGTTAGTGGGGGCAATTTTCCAGGTTCGTTTCCTGTCTCCTCCCCCAGATATATCACAACATCTAAACACCATGACAACCACCAACGGAGCCTACAGTGTATGTTCACGAGCACGGGCTGCTCATACAGAGTTGGCAAGCTATTTGGCAGAGGAGAAAGAAGAAACCTCAAACACCTTTTCAGTAAGAGACTGTTTTTCTAAAATATATGTTTGACTTATATTGAGGCAAACACCTATCCTCCCCTTACATGCACCACTATAAATATTGAAAAATATACATATATAGAGCTTAAAAGAACATTCATATATACCTACACACAAGATGCCCACAATGTATAAATTACATCTCTACAAATACACATGTACTACACAGTATGAGTAACGTAGTTGTGTACTGTTTATTTCTTCACCTAGATCTTATTGCACAAACTATATGGACGGGTCTTTGGAGGTATAACTAGATGCTATTTCCCTTTAGATCCCATGTAGACACTAAGCACTGCTTAACATTTTACTACATTCAAACCATACACATTCACATTCAAAAACATATAAACATCACTCAAGTAATTACGTATAGCTACTTAAAATAATAAATACATTGGCACAGATAAATAAAGAACAATACATATACACCTACATACACACATATATATATAGTCAACATACACATAAGCATATACATATGCATACTCTATACATGGATACATATATACATATACACACATATATATATATATTCTACCTAGTCATTGTGTACACACCTTTTAAGGAATAAAAATGAAATTAGCAACACACAAGGGACCTACTATTAACTAGTACCCAATCATAGTCGCAACTACATTACTATATATATAAATATGTATTAGACATATATTCTCACTTATGTATGAATGTATGTATGTATGTATGTATATATGCATGTATGCATGTATAGGTATATATACTATACATCATGTAATCTCCCGTGTTTACATATCTCTCTTTATTTTATGCTTTTTCATTCAATTCCTTTGCACTTTTGGTATGTTGAATAGATAATATTTGTTCTTATGATAGATTAAGTCGGTGTATGCTAATCAGATATATCATTGAGGGACAATCGTATTTTACATTTACACCATTTTATTGGCTATATTAGATATTATTGGTGACTCATAATAGTAAGTAATAATAATAATAACAATCATTCTTCATTAACTAGTTGAAGAAGACCTTGCCTGATGCACAGTTTCATCTTGTCCATTCTTATTTAGGTATAACATGTGTAAAGGTTATTTCCTTTTTAATCTCTTTCTCTCCTACCTTGTTTTCACTCACTCTCCCGCCTTTTTGTTCTTTCTCTTTTCTATACCCACTCCAGTACACCCATATCTTAACACCGTAGTTGCATATACATATTCCAATTTATCTATACCAACCACCACAATATATATATTTACAATCCTTTACCTTCTCCTTTCTCTTTAATTATCTACAGTTTGATTAAAGCATTATCTAATGTTCATTGATCTAGCTATTAACCTATGTAGTCTATTAGATTATCTATATATAGGCGAATGAATATATAGTTGACTATGCTATATATATGTAGGCCTCTATCTATTGATTGGTAATATATATGTGAGTATGGTTTAGACTGTGTATAGTTATATCAAGGGTTGAATAAAAGTATAATATATATATATATCTTTCAGTATAAATATCCATGTTGCCTTTCATGATATGTTTTAGCTGACCAATAACCTTCCTCCTTTAAGATCACCCTCTCCGTATATTCCATGGCCCTGGCATGTTTTTAGTAGCTACAGGCCTGGTGAGTGGTTTAGAGTGACATGTAATTGATCATAATATTTGCATTTTAGTTAAAAAGAATATTTGTTCATTGAAGTGTAGTATTGTTTTACATACTGCAAGGGCTTTTTGCATATATTGATATGTCTTAGCCTCACCTGTACTTTTATAAGTATATATATATATGTGTGTGTGTATGGTAAGAGGTAAGACTGGATGATTGTGGCTATATAAGGAACTGTAAGGCTGTCAGCTATTGACTGCTGTTTACAACAGCCCTATATCTCTTAAATATATATAGGTGATTGGCCCCCACCTTTGATATCACTTATCAGGCAGAATACAATGGAGAAGGCGTTACAGTCTGACGGAATAATTGCATAATTTCTTATTACTTAATTATTTTTGCCGTATACAAAGTTATTTTTAAATGAAAATAAAAAAATTATAAATTAATATTTTAAATCGTTAGTAGTCCTTTTTTAATTAAAGCATGAAGTTTTTTTTGCAGAGTTTGCAAATAAACACAAATACAAATCATACTTACAACATGTTAGATTCTTATTAGAGAGTGGTTAATGGGAGAGCCGTTATTGGCTAATCATCAATAGACTGATCACTGGTCGTACCCTTAGGATAGTGCCTTGTCAGCCATACCAATGGACGAGGAGGAAGAAGGGATAGGGCAGACCTATTCAGTCATACACACAGGAAGGGATGTATCTGCCACCCAGTTTACATTGGGAGTTGAGATGGTGTGTATGAGTGGTGGCCCTTGCCCCTCTATGTGCGTATTATAGCTCATCCCTATTACAGGGTGTGGGTGTATATCTGTTTGTTTCCTTTTGGTCTTATTTGTTGTTTTTCTGCTTTAGCATATCTACACATCCTTATCTTTCTACCCAGATATATATACATACATATATACAGGCAAACAATAATATATATGTCTTCACCATATTCACTTATACATATGCTTTAAGAGGTACAATCATTAGACCTGAGTACTTTACACACTATTATCAAGAAGATTTATTAAAGTAATTTTCTTTTTGGACATTTACTGACAACCGTTGTTATTGTTACTACATAACATTACTTGTATTTGACGGGCTATGTGTGAAATGACCATATACTGATAGTGTGATATCAGTGCAGATATTTATGCTACAGTTGTAAGAGGGGATGGTGCTTACTATATATATATATATATTTCAATTTAAATTAATTATGGTTGTTATAAGATATCTGTAAGCTATACGGAATACATGTTTTAGTCAAACGACAAATGATAATCATAGAAATCATTGGTTTATAGGGCGATCCATATTTCTAAGTATCATATTTATGCACCATTTGACAAAAAACATGTCATTTATATCTAAGCGTTCTTACTATTATATATATATATATAGCATATTGTATAGATAGCTGTTTATCCTATGTTATGAGCTATCTCTTGACATTGGAATATGTCCATGCTGTATCATATGTTGATATTGCTACTGTTATTAATGTAATCATCTCTTTCCCTCTACTCTCATCCCGCTAGGTTCATCCCAATGCAGTTCCTGACAAGTCTAATATACGACAAATGCATCATGATAGTCTTATCCCACTAACTAGATCACAGGCTAGGTATGCCTTGGGTTGTGGTTACTATCCCTGCTGTGGTTATGCATGTTCTATATATCATCTGTATATCTATCTGTCTATCAGTCTATTTATATATCTGTCTATCTATCTATCTATCTTTTTTTTCTATCTATCTATCTATCTATTTATCGATCTATCTTTCTATCTATGTCTGTCTCTTTAACTATATATTTATCTATATATATATATATATATATATTCATCTATATCTTTCCATCTATCTTTCTATCTCTATCGGTCCCACACTGTTTATCTTTATCAGCTTCAGCAATAATTGTCATGATGCTTCCCTTATTAACAGATACACACATATATGTCTTTATATCTAATTGCACATACACAAAGGTTGCCAAAAGTGCATTGTATTGCATTAAAAAGCACTGTAGTTTGATTCCTTCTCCTACTAATATCAACAATCAACTGCACTATTCATCTATCTAATAATATAATATACTTTTACATTTTTAACCAGCCACTAATATGCTATAATATCACACAGTGTAATGGTCCAACTCCTCCTTGAATGCACTGAGGGTATATGCCCACATATCTACCTTATTCTTCTTATATAAACTTCTCTTAATTGGTTTCTCATTCGACCTACATATATCTTTAATACACCAATCAGGCACATTTACTAAATTTTATTACCAGTGCATACCTACTCAATCTCTCCTTCTATGTATTACCATGATGTTATATATAGAGGTAAATAGACAAGCATTCTTATGCCATTATTCTATTCCCAGAGACCTTATTTCCTTATATGGTCTGGCCCAGGCCGAGATATCGCAACCTAATCTGTCCCTTACTGGCACCCTATTGGAGGAGGCTAGTAGGACTATCCCTGGTTTAGCAGTGTGGGCAGTATGTGGAGGGGAGGAGGCTGGGATATGCTTGATAGGGGCCCAAGATGTACAGGGTAAAGGTGCGTATATATGGTATAGAGTATGGTATATGGTATAGAGTATAATACATGGTATAGTATATGATGTAGAGTATAGCATGTGGTATAGTATAAGATATAGAGTATAATATGTGGTATAGTATATGGTACAGTATCTATGTATATGTGTGTATGTGGGTGTGGGCGTGTATGAATTGATATATAGATACATGTATTGATCTTTATATATGTATGTGCATTAATTTATCTTGCATTTTTGTTTTTTGAATTAGATAAGTATGTGTATGTGTATATAAAAGTTTACTGTCATGACGAGCGAAGTCTTATAAATGTATATATTTTTCACATACCAGATAAACATATATATACCTTATACTTTGATGTAAACGTAGTAGTCCTATAGTTGCTTACCTCTAGTCCAACTTGTTGGAATTAAGGTATTGTTATCTGTTCTTCTGCTTCTCTATTACCTCTCTCTCCATAAATATACATATCAATGTCTGTTATATATTATTCGTTATTCTTTCTTTTTTCTTATCCCACACATATTCCCCTGACATCTTAATATCTTATTTTATGGTTTATATATCTTATTAACATCGTATCGAATGTGTTTTCTATATATAGGACGCGAGCCCTCACGACTGTTGACATTTACAGTAAAGATGGAAGGTAAGTCAATTAATTATTAGAGTGACTACTTGCATGACTGTACTATATTTCTGATCTTTGTAATTGCATTGATATATAAACATTAATATAGTTATATATTACCTTGGTGAATAAATGTTTTATTACAATGCTCTCTTATACTATTGTAAATACATATATGTATACAAACATGCATTCATACATACATACATATATATATATATATATATATACATAAATTATGATAATTATATAGTACGACTTTACCTATCACATTATATATTAAAAATTATCCTATTTTAGTATACCTCCACCTATCACAATTCTATAGTTAAATCTCACCCTCTATTAGAGTATACCACCGGCCGTGTACCTGATATGACAGACTTTATTCGTCATTATCAAAGTCAAACCGATATTGAAAAAATAAAGGTAAAAACACTCCTAGTCATACGCATACATACCCAGCCTGTGGTCTTTCATAATATTCCTTGGTTCACACACCTTCCTCTAGTTCACTATGGTCTCTTTTTTACCCATATACTGTAATTAGATATAGTTGACTTACAGAAGATATGTATTCTCTGGTGTATATTATAGCCTGTGTACTATATAGTTGTCTAGGAACTATAATTGGTTTATTTAGTCTATGTAAGCGGTTTTTTGGGCCTCACTATATATGACCTACTGCCAATCAACTACCTCTATATGTTCTCACAACTAACCATTTGCCATGTACAATGCCTTTATGTCATAACCCTATAACAATACGTGTCACACCCAATTCTTGATGGTTCATAAATACACACTAATACCAATATTAATGTACCCTATAGGCATAATACATGTATTTCTAACCAATTACTATTGAATAATGTACTTGATAACCATTGTCATTGGCTGAATATAACCACACCCATGGGTATATCATGGCATCCTCATATTATGCAATTTTGTAATATCTACTAGGGATTCCAAGTAACTGTAGATTAACAGGATGATGAATTGTTATAGTAAAGTATAGTATAGTTCTAGGAGTATAGTAATATAGTATAGCTATATTTTTCTATGTATTATACATTGACATCTAAAGTTGTGCAAAACAAAGACCTGTCTGCCACACAATTCAGTACCTTTTGTATTCCATTTACTTAATTTTAGTTAGGTTGTGTCGTTGATTTGGGTCAGCTCAACTAGGGTCCATATTATAGCCTTAACATTTTATAAATTATATATTATTGAAATTAAAACTAGTATATATTGTACTGAGCTCTATTTGGGCGTATGAACCAGATCCAAGCCAATGCCAGCTATGACTTGCTAGGCCAAGGTGTGCCCTTAGTACAAAGATACACTCTTACTGGTGTGTCAGTGGACTTCTCGTGGGATACTCCTGGCCATTTCCTTGCTCCACCTGGCTTTCCATCCGTTTCTGTTTTGGTAGGATTTTATCTATCTCTCTATTTTCCTATTTATCTATCTATCCATCTCTCTGTCTATATATATGCATACATTTATGTTTCTTAATATTTTTATGTGTTGAAAGTGTATATATATCTCTCTATTTCTTTTTATCTATGGTTAGTTGTCTATTATTTTCTCCTTTTGTGCTAGTATGTCGAGGGATATAGAGTGAGGCTACAGTGGGTGTTTAAGTGTGATTATAGGAATATTGGGTCCATGGTAGATCGTGTAAGTATTGTTGTAGTTAGGCCTATTATAGAGACATATATATATATATATATATATATATATTCCTTATGCATATGAGTAAGTGAATCTGTATGTATGGACAATAATATGATGCTTATTAACAGTTATAGCTGATTAGACTGAAAAGGTATGTATTTATAATAAGTGTAATATATATAATATAATATATGTAATAAATTAATTATAAAGGCTTCATAACTCCTCCAAAACCACGATGCCATAACCAAAAATGACAATAAAACATTCCAGCTAGCATTAAATCAATATATATCTTACACTCTCCCATGTATCTAGAAAATACAAGCCGTACCAGGTCCTGACCAGCCAATCACAGGAGAAATATATGCCGAGGTTTCAATGTTAGGAGAATATGTGAAAGTATTATGTAATGAGGGGGGTAATGATTGGCCCTGTGGCAAAGGTCCTTTCTCTCCTTTAAGTGATAAAGATTTGGTGAAGGCTGTCTCTGATTGGGCCACTGAATCCGCTGTGGGGTATGGACGGGGTGGGCGGGTGGTAAGTGGATAGGAAGGTGTATAATGATGTTTATTCGTATTCTTATTTTCAGGGGTACCCAGAGATTAGTATTAAGTACTGTGGTGTGTATGGTAGGGTAGTATGTGGTGTGGTGGTAAGATAGTATGTAGCATGTATAGTGTGTATATATGGGTTTTATGATGCAGAGATAAGAAGATATATTGTTAAAGTTAGTCATGGTATGAGAGAACGAGAGAGAGGATATTGGCTGAAACAAACGGGTATTAGAGATGCATATAGATTATATATATATACATACTTTATATGTGTGGGTGAGAGAGATATATATATAATATATAGATGGTACTTTATGCATAAGGGGGAGAGATGGCTATATATATATGATACTGTCAATTGAATAAATATTAACATCTATATGCTATATTTTGCTATCAATGCCTTAAATAGAAAGAGGGAGATAATGTATCTTTAATATAATCACTGCCTATTGTTGCTATTTTTCTCTCTATATATTTATATTATTTATTATCTATCATTATGCTTCATTCTTTTAACTGTTCTATTCCCATCCAATTATATATCTATCTCGACCATTTGTTGACAATATAGTTAATGCTATCGGATAACGAGTTACATAGAATTACTTTTTATTGGCTTATTTGTTATCCATCCAGTAATATGAAACATTCCGAAAAATAAATTATTAACAAGTCTAGATAAAGGCATCCAATCATAATCTCTGTGTTTAATTGGGAGGAGCATACATATTTCATAATTAATTCTTTTAAATGTTTCAGCGAAAGTATATTCTATATCTGCATATACGTAGTACATCACAGATATTAACCAAGCATATATATATTACCCCACTATCCTATTATACTACTATTCTAGTATATTACTATACTATTACCTTATTACACCATTACCCTATCACACTACCATCGTATTATCCTACTATACTATTCTCTTATTTTACTACTATTCTATTATTCTATTATTCTATTACACTGCAGGATCATGCGATGGTATGTGAGAATAGTAAAACAATAACCTGCTCTCCCTTACTACCTTCTCTCCCACCTCGTTCTAGTCTCGACTTTACAGACAGACTGTGGCAGCTAGCATGTAGTATGTTGGCCTACCCTATCTTTTGTTTTTTCCTTCTTTGTGGTGTTACCTTTGCACCAACTATTGCTTTTAATATCTACTGATCTATCGTGCAATACCTTTATTCCCTCTTTTCTCTTCTCTCTTGTGCACTTATGGTAGAGTAGATTTGTACTAGCAGTTGTTGCTTTATGTATGCATATGTATATATCTCCGTGGCTATGTACTGTGTATTTTTCTATATATGTCTTTCTCTATCCCTCTTTGTTTCTCTTCCCCACCCCCACCTCCTACATATATTTATATACCTTATATGACGCAGACAACCCTTGTTTGGATGAATATAATAGTTGAAACAAAATAAGTAGTTTATTTATTTAACATATTACTAGAATATGGTATTATACTATTGCAATAAATTCTATTGCGTATTTATTTATGTACTTCTTGTATCAAATACCACATTTAATTTATAAATCTCGTAGTTGTATATGACAGTGTTACATTCTATACAAACATATACGATAGTAAGTTACTCCTCATATACCCCGCTCTCATCATATATATATATATATCTTTATGACAATACATATGTATATACATCATGGTAGTTTTACATAAAAATTTTCTATCTAACGTATTAAACATTTAATTATTCAGGGACCAATGGGGTGGAGCAATTAGGTGTTTTGCTCAAGGTGGTATTCGAAAATCTGGTTAACGGGAAACTAATGGCAACGGTTAGTCTTTTCCTGATTGGCCCTACTACCCTACATACCACGTTTATTGGTCAATATTATCCAGTCTACATCTTCGATTATTTAGTATAGATATGAACTCTTATATTTTCCATGTATATCCACTCACATTCTCATTGTGGGGTTTATTATTATTATATTATTATATAGATATGTGTGTATGTGATTCTATTCTATTCTATTCCCATCTGTCTATATATATATTTAATTTCTTCTCCTATTATTTATTTCCCTTAGGTGAACAAAGCTAACCGTAGCCCTTTAGCAACTATGGTCAATCGACTCAATCGTCTACACCAGGATGACATCCGAGGGTATACCTATCTCTCTCTCGATCTCTATTTCCTTATCTCCCTCTATAGTTATCTCTCTCTCTATGTACCCCTCTCTATCCGTCACATTACATGTATATCTTTCTATTATCTATTTCTTGTTTCTTCTACTTTTCTCCCTCTCTCCTATATGTACCATCACACTTTTATTTAATAATTTAATGCATAGTTCTAATTGGCTGTCCTTTGGACACTATAGGATGCACGTGGGTTACATGTTGTAAAGCCATTAGCGCAGTAATGCAAACTTACTGACATGCAAATGTTATTCATAGTCATTTATTATTATTTATATACTAATATACTAAGGCTTAATTGATGGATATTTTAAGTTGAGTTTATTGCCCAATCACAGACGGCAGACAATATCCAATGACTTCCAGTTATGCCTGACAACCGAGAATAGTGTTAGGTATATACTATGCTATATATCATGCTATATACTATATCTCATCCTATACCACACTATATACTAAATGTCATACTATATCTCATACCATATATCATACTATATACTAAATGTCATACTATCTCATACCATATATCATACTATATACCATGCTATATATTATGTCTTATATCATATACTATATGCATATCCTATCCTATCCTATCCTATCCTATATATCTCATTACATACTATATCCTATCCTGTATTATACCCTATATATTATATTTACTATTAGCTTTGTAGGTAATCCTTTACGACTATCCTATTTCTATTTGTTCACATATATATATTTTCTTAACACCGTATATTTAACTGACTGCTCTATCCTAATGTATTTTATAGAGGATGTCTACACACCTATCATACACACACTACTTTATATATAAGGACTTGCATCTATTTGAATCGATCTGATGCATTCTTCGTGTTATAGCTATTGAGTTTCTTTTACTGGTGCCTCTTTTAATCATAAATAATCACAAATTGATGTATATTTGTTGTTAAATAAAAGAAGAAATGAAGGATTATATTGGTTTTGTTTTAAAGTTATTTAATATAATAGTTTGGTTGGATTATATTGGATTGTCTGGAAGTTGTGTCTATTCTTTTATTGCTCATCTGACCAATTATCAATTATCTGAACTAATGTTTATGCAATTAAGGAACCTATAGGAGCATATGCTTAATTTTTAATTTGTAAAAAATAATGTAATATAATTTTGAAATATTTTTAACATCTACTGACAATTCTCTTGACCAATGATATTTAGCTGTTAGCGTATGCTCTACTTTGTATTGGTAATGAAAAGATGGTGTGTGTATATAGCGTAAAGCTATTCAATGAAACTAATTAGGAAGGTGTTTCACAGGACCTTGGTGGAAATAGGGCTGGATAAGTTACAGAGGGATTTTATGCACTATTTCCTAGGTGTGTGTTATAGGGGCTATAGAGGGTAGATAGAGTATACAGGGTATATAGAGTATATAGAGTGTATAGAATATATAGGATATATAAGGTATATAGAGTATATAGAGTATATAGAGTATATACGGTATATAGAGTACATAGAGTATATAGAGTATATAGAGTATATAGGGTATATAGAGTATATACGGTATATAAAGTATATAGAGTATATAGAGTATACAGGGTATATAGAGTATACAGGGTATATAGGGTATATAGAGTATACAGGGTATATAGGGTATATAGAGTATACAGGGTATATAGGATATATGAGGAGAGTGTGGTGACCCAACCAACAACATAAATCTACTTCATAGAGGTATAACATATACAACCTAGGACAGATATAAATATCTAGTAATGAAATAGATGGTCACGTGACCTTGATTGATAGCTTGTGACGTCATGGATTATATTCTGACCCTCCAACTTCTCCTACTCTCTCTCTATCTCATACCTTATTTTTCTCTTGTTATCTAAATGCTATATGCCTATATCTCTTCCTGTTACCTGTTTTTTTTTCATATGTTATCTTTCTTTTTCTCTTTTCTTTCTACCGTTTTCTTCTACTCTCTTACCGTTTATCTTATAATTTCTTTATCTATCCATCCATATATTTATCTACTTATCTATCTACCTATCTATCTATCTATCTATTTACCGATCTACCTATCTACCTGTCTACCTGTCTACCTATCTATCTATATATCTATTTACTTACCTACCTACCTACCTACCTACCTATCTACCCATCTATCTACCTATCTATCTATCTGCCTATCTACCTACCTATCTACCTATATATTTCTCTATCTTGCTTTCTTTATCTTCTACGCACCTTCGTTCAATGGTAGTGGAAGATATGGCTACAGGGGCATCCTTGGTAATTTAACTACACTTTACATTAACCTTGTTGCTTTTTTTTGACATTTGCTTTCCTTGTTCCATCCCATTATCGCTCTGTATATAGTTTATTCTAATACTGATTATATTATTACTATTATTATTATTATTATTATTATTATTATTATTATTATTATTATTATTATTATTATTATTATT
>NAOQ01000121.1:21552-36524 GCA_002751075.1 Ichthyophonus hoferi | reverse complement strand
ATTATTATTATTATTATTATTATTATTATTATTATTATTATTATTATTATTATTATTATTATTATTATTATTATTATTTCTTCCCTAACCCATACACTTTTTTTGCATGTATAATACCTCTATTATTATAATAGACTATGTTTCTATATTAACTATTGTTATTCAGTGCTTTTAGTATCTCCTTCTTGGCTGTCTGTCGAGCTCTATTACTACATTTATCTAACAATACTTCCTTATAAGGAACCCTACATGAACCCCACTGATTCATTGGCCGTACAATATGACGGATTAAAGAGATTGCTATGTGTGCTGGAATTATTGGCTACCAAATATGGTAAGGATAGTGTAGTTCAATCAAATATTAGATCTCTCTATAGGGGTACAATTTTTATTACAATAGCAACAGTACTTTCATGTATGAATTCTATTATAATTTTAAAATACTAATACAGTATATGATAAATGTGTATGTACACTTGTAGTACTGTAAACAATTTATTGACAAATAATTTGGTAGTATTTCGAAAATGACCTCAATTAGGGACATTGAGCAGACCTGGTTAGCTGTTAGCTCAAATATGATATTCAGATAATATATTGTATGCAAGTGGCCTCCTCATTACGTCATGTCGTATATTGTATTGGTTCCCTAGTATCTTATCCTATGAACTACCAATCAACTACTAATCAACATACTATAGTTCAAGGAGTTTATCTAATACCGTAGTCAATTATACCCTATACCCTCAACCTTACTCCTCTCTATTTTTCTTTACACATAGCGGTTGCCATGCCAACCGAGAGTCTTTGCAGTATCCTGTGCACGGCTCTCCTTTACTATCGTGAACACGATAGCACATCTGTTCCTGTGTTCTCAGTCCCTCTCCCATCGTCTGCTTCCTCTATAGCTGAGATCCGATCAATGTGTACAGTGTATGTATTGTATTGCACAGTGTTATTTATGCCCTGTGTAGTAGCTATCTCATTAATTTTCTCATTAATTATTGTATTGTGATCTAGTTATTCGTGTTATTTATACCTTGTGTAGTGTTTTGCACAGATAAGAAAAGGAAGAGAGAGAGGTGGAGCATGAGCCAACCGTTATTAACATAGAGATAGAGAGAGCGTGTAATGATGGTAGTTCAGACTGATATAGTTAATATACTGTTAACTTTACTTCGATTAGTTCACCTTCTTAGTGTTCATTGGCTAAGGTTATACCTTGTATTGTATACAAAGCGCACCTATTACGAGGAGTATATTATTTTTTGATCTTGTATGATTTAAATTTAGGAGAAGAGAGATGATTAGAAGGTAGTATACCATGTATAAAACAATCTATTTAATTTAAACGTATATTGATTTGTAAGATAAATATAAACAGGCTTGGGTTACTATGAGTATGTTGCTGGTTCTACAGGTAATTTTAGTTTGATATCTTACTACTATCTCTCATGTTTATCCCTCTCCTCTCCCCCATCCCCTTCACCGATCGCAGACTAAACCTACGTCATTGGATCCTTTCTCTAAGGTAGTTATATTATTAGGTTGTGGATTGGTGTATATGTGTATATATACATCTATATATATATCTAATGAACCTGTATGCTTATAATTATTGATTTGCACTGATAGGCATGCATATAATTAAACTAGCCGATTGGTTTGTTTGAAATTAGAGTACTTATTAATAGTATGTTTTATTATGTACATAAGTAGAACTATTTTAGATATTCTGCACAGATTGAAGCCTTTATAATTCGATTATTTTATTGGATACATGAATATGTACGTATTTATATTAGAAGAGAAGATGCCAATGGCTCTAACAATCATATGCGTGCTAACCGATCTACTATATTATTAGCTAGATAGAATAACATAGTCCTACATCAACATGTTTATAACTGTATCAGAAAATGGGACCCATAGGGAGTAGCATATGTTACCTATATATCATGTGCTTGTGAAATGGGTATAGGGTCAGAGGCACAAATTAACTTACATAGGCATAATATGGTAAAAACATAGCTGTGTATGTGTATGTGTTATGACTGGACTAACAATATTCTATTTCTTAATAACCATGTGCGGTATTATTACCTTTCTGTTTATCTTCACTCCCGTCTCTGTTCTCCTTTTGCCTTCAGTAGTTAAATACACTCACTGTATTCACATTGTTAGTCTTGATATATATGTAGGCAGAGATGTTTGTATACATACTAACCAAGCACTGCATTGATTTAAGTTTAATTTTCATTTCTTTTTGTATTTTCATTTTAGTCGCAATTATAATTTTGTTCTGTTTTGTTTTGTTTTGTTTTGTTTCTCTTTAGCAGTAGTAATCTATATGGTTATTTCACTACTACTTCCTTAATTATTTGTCGTTATCGATATCGAACTCTTGGTACTATGACACTAGGATTCCATTTCTCTTAC
This sequence comes from Ichthyophonus hoferi, assembly GCA_002751075.1. Taxonomy (NCBI): domain Eukaryota; class Ichthyosporea; order Ichthyophonida; family Ichthyophonidae; genus Ichthyophonus; species Ichthyophonus hoferi. Next base: position 34,085 of record NAOQ01000121.1, on the reverse strand, counting down.
CTCTTCCCCATTGATCCATATCTACTATCCACTTCGAAGGTTCGACACATTGCTTTACACGCACACACACACAAGTACACATACGTAATATATATATATATGTGTAATCACATCCTGCTTACTCTCTCTCTCTCTCTTTCGTTCTTTCCCTCTCCTAATAGCTCTGGTCCTCCTGAGATGACCACCCCAGTGCACCAGGCTATTTTCAGCACCTCCCCCTTATTCAGTATGCCTACACAAAATACCTCCTTCAATAACGGTATGCTTCGTCCGCATATATATATATTCTTTAAGTTCAGTGGGTAGTCGTTTCTCGTTCATAATCTTATATTTACAGTTTAATTGAATTATAATCGCACAATTCATCCCTCAACATCCTTTTACTCTATAAAATGTGTAGTTATTGTATCACAACCCACTTTTATATAAATTGTAATTTTATTGGCTTGTTTTAAATGCTTGATTTATTTAGACCCAATCAAGTTGGAAACTTTTTCTACTATTGCATTATATTGGATGACATTGATTAAAATTTCATTAAATGTAGAATTTATAAGTTACTGCAGATAATAATCACACATTTTTAATCATTCATTTTTGGCCCAGGATAAGGTCAAGAGATAATTGTAGAAGGCAATCCTGTCGTTGTTATTATTTGTAGTAGTGTTCGTATTATTATTGTTATTATTTATTAAATAACCTCCCTTTATCGGGATAATCTACTGGGATAATAGGTTTTCTCTTGGAGATAGGGAAAGGGTTGCAGCTATTGTGGTATATAGTGGGAGATTGGGTAGTAGAGTAAAGAGCGATGCTATAATAGCCTGTAGGTGTAACCATCATACTTCATATGGCACATAAGGAGGTTTGTGTGGTGTTTCTGCTATTGATAGACTGTAATTACATTCCTATCATTGGCTATTTATCACATGTCCTGATCACCCACATATACAGACACCCTTACCGACGATCCCAATCCAGCCAATCAAAAAATCTATCTCTACACGGCACAGCGCCGATCAGTTATTCGAGGGCGCTAACTATTGGCTAATATGTAAAAATCACAGTTTAATCTACTTGTCAGGCATCGTAGTGATTTTAACATCACTGATTGGTATTACACACGATTGACCAGCAACCATGTATTGGATCTTAACGCACCTATATCATTCATTAACTCTTGTTATACAAATAGTAAAGTCAAAAGAAACTACGTTTTCTAGACCCAACATAAAGGATCTTCTTCTCTATATGTCTATGTAACGGTGTGTAAGTGTGCCATAATAGTACACGACACTATCCTCTCGTATCAATGGTGATACATCTATTTGTTGATTGGCTCAGATATTTTTGAAGAGCTTATTCACTATCTGACCCGCTATCTTGTTCCATGTCAAAGTCGTCTTTACTGCTCTTACCCTGGGAAAGAGTGTAGGTTAGGTTGGTAATGCAATGGGTACAGTGGAAAAAGATAAATGGGTTAGATGTGATAGGATAAGATATAATAGGATATCATAGGATAAAATATAGCATATGATATGATAGGATAGGCTAGAGTGTGATATGGCATAATATAATGTTGGTTTCAAACGAGAAAGGTTGAATATAATTATGATGAGTTAGGTAGAATAGGTGGATAGGTAGGATATATATACGTGGGTAGACAACCCAAACAAGTTAAACATGAGCAATAACAGTACAATCTCAACGTACAGTTTTTAGTTTTTTCTTTAATCTTTTCTCCTCCTGCAATTCCTTCCAATCATCATCCTCCTCTTTCTCATCCTCTCCCTGTCCTTGTCCGTCTGCCTCGGCCTCTTCCTTCTCCTTCAACTGTCTCATTCTTCCCTCATAATCTCGTTTACGATCCTTTTTCTCTCGCCTTAACTCACGTTTTTCCTATAGTTAGTATGGTATAGCATTAGTAAGGGTGGTTCAGTATTGGGGAGTGTAGTATAATATTAGTTATTATGATATCTATAATGCCAAGAGGTGATCGCTTCGTTTCATGACTTCAGTTATTCTTTTTATAAACCCTGGCTGCCAGTTCGCTAGAGAGGGCATTTTTGGTTTCAGAATTTCAAGAACCATTATGACTTTTGAAGATATTCATGTACAACTTGTATATGTAAATAATATTAATGGGTAAGAGGACAAGATCTATTCAGTTTAGCACTATTGGGAAATGTTAGGCTGCTTTCTATGCACACATATACATAGTACATATATATCTACACACAGACCTTCTGCTCTTTCTGTTTAGACCAGGCCTCTGTTATAACTCTCTTCTTTCTTTTCTTTGGCTCTTCTTCGGCTGCCTTAGCAATACTAACTTGTCTTTGCTTTTCACGAGCTTTATCTTTGTATGGGATACTGTAGGGGGGTGTAGAGAGTGAGATATTTACGATTATAATTGGCGCACTCAGACATTTAGAAAGGTATATAATGGTTGAAAAAACAATGATAGCCAATCATCTATAGGAACACGTGAATGAATGAACTATTATTTAGACTAATATTATTACATTTCTTATTTAATCTATTCAATACTACAGCATAGAATACTTATTAACGTAACTGGAAATACAGCCTCGTAATATTAAATTCATTACTTGTTAAATTATATTTATTATACTACACTTTCTGTTCCAAGTTTCATAGAGCTTTTAATTTTGAAACATTTTGGCACGCCGATTATATGATACCATTTAAAGTATTAATGTAATATATATATATATATGCATAGAAAAGCAGCAATAAAGTGTATCTAGACCCAAGCCAGAGGTATATACACTATAACTATTTCCCCTGTATATCCATTTCTCTATCTCTCTCTCCGTATGACCTCTTACCTGGCTAGGTCTATCTCGCATGCCTCTATCTCTACCTTTACATTCTTCAACTCCGGCATTTTGGGAAGAGATAGCAAAGCAAAAGCCTTTGCTAATTGGCTCATGTCCAAATCCTGTGATGCCATTGAATTACTACCTTCATATTCATAGTATAATTTTATTGGTTCATATAAACATATGTAAATTAAAAAGCGATCATGTATACCAGCAAAGTACATTGGTACTATATTTAATGGGAGAATAACATAGGACAACATACATTGTAGAGATATAGATTGATAGTCGGTGGTTCATGGTACCTTAAGTCTGAAGATTAAGTTACATCTATGTTCCTTATACGCACGGACAAAAGAAACAAAGGCAATGTTTGCCTTTTCAAATAGTGCCCGATCTTTTGTAGCGGCCGCCCTGTGGTGTGTAATATATTTATGTATATATGTATGTATGTATATTTGTATACAATAACAGGCAATAATAAGTGAGGAAATAAGATAGAGAAAGAGTTGTGTGGTGTGGTAGAAGGAAAGGAGAATAAACCCGTGTTAGATAAAAGAATATGGTAAAACATGTTAATTTAGAGTAGGTCTGTGGGTTTAATAACAGAATAAAACGAGTTTAACTTTCTATAGTTCGAAAAAGAAAAAGGTAAAACATAGCCTTCGAGTAGCAGCCAAAGTATTAGAGAGAGTGTGGAAAGAGGGAGCGCAAAATACTTTATGGAGACATACAGAGGTATACAATATAAAAGCATACGAGTAGAGAAGGATGTAAGTATAGAAGCATAGAGACATAGTACCTGACAGCATGGAAGACATCAAGAGTATTCTCTAAACATTCCATTTGAACCACGGGGACCTGAGTGGACATGAATAATTAGTAATTAGTCGTGTAACGCACACAATTGGCTGTCACTGGTGTCATTAGACAGTCACTCAGTATATAGTGCCTACCTTACGCATGGCTAAGAAATCCACATAACTCTCTTCAAGGGGAGCTAAAAATACCACAGCACTTCCCTCTCGCCCTAATCTGGCCGTTCTACCGCAGCGATGCACTGAGAATGGAATGATTGGTTAGGTAACTTGTCAGGGAAACAGTGACATGAGCTCAATGGCAGGGTGCCAAATGGGAACAGGTATAAATAGATAGACATATAGATGCAGGTATCAATTTGATTCAATGCGCTTACTACTAAATAGCATAGCCACACTTAGACTAGAATATACAATTATTGTTCATTAATTTGAGTCATTAATGTAAAGACTGGGAAGGGAAAACATTCTAAAGCTTAATTGTATAACAAGGTATTAATACTTTAATACATAAAATAGTTCTAATCCTATGCCTATTCATCTACGCTGCAATGAGAGGAAGCAAACCAATCCATACCAAGGGGGGTGGGGTGGAGAAGAGAGGGGGTGGAAGGAGGGAAACTACATACCGAATGCAGCAGGGTCCTGGGGGGGGTCGTACTGAACTACCCAGGATACATCAGGCATGTCCAAGCCTCGGGCTGCAACGTCTGTGCATAATAAAACCCCTCCTGTCCTGTAATTTGATCAGTAAAGTAAAACTCCGCGTATAGCTTATTGCCCTTTTTCTCAATCACCAGCGTTTTTTTATTAATATTTATTTACTCGTGACTCTCTAGATCTGATCTGCTATTGATGGTAATGATATTAATATGACCAATTGGTCATTAAAGGTATAGTGGTTATTATACTGTACGCACAAGGTGTGAAACCTCCAAACTGGGGGAAGAGAGTAAAAAGGGGTAGGAAAGAGATGAAATGATAATAGATGTAGATTAAGAAAGTGTATGTATATATGTATGTATGCATGTATGTATGTGATAATATAATATACCAATAAAGCCACAAAATCACAGATAACATCAACCAATAATAAACGACCCATATAACATCACCTACATGGTTTTAAACCTATCAAATGTCAATGTTCGTCTCTTGGGAACCATTTTTCCATGGAGTGACAGCAGGTTTATCCCCTTTAAAGCTGCAACAGATTCCAAGGCAAGCGAGTGAAATTCAACACTGGCACAAGTAGCCATGTATACAATACACTTCTCTTCTGTATGTGCCTGTGTATATATGCACATAGGTAGGTGTATGTTTATGTGCGTATGTGTGCGTAATTGCGTAAGCATATTTGTGTGTGTAGAGAAAAATATATGACCTTATAAGGCAATATAAATGTACCTATTATAGAAATAAGCCAATGAATAATTATTCTGATATGGTCTATACATGGGCATATGGTATGTGCGCCTCTAAGCATACGCATCCAAATATAAAGGAAACGAGTAAGTACCAATACAACTAGGCCATATGCTACTCTGTTTTGAATATATATATATATATATATATATATGTAGTATATATAGGAATAGGAATTAATCATAGAGTCACATACAGCCAGGAAAGCAACCAGTTGGGCTAGCTTGTCCTCATAGGGACATAGCAGGTAGTAGTTGGAGAGCGTCAAGGGTGTGGCCACCGATGTAGCATTCCCCCTAGCGCCTGTCCTATGCTCTACTTTGACAGCAATCCGTACGGGGTTACGAAGGCCTGGGGTATGGTATGGTAGGCAGTAGATAGGGTAGATATGTTGTTGGTTAGCTTGGTATATAAAGTAGTGTGTGCTTTGTATAGGCACTAGGGTGTGTTTACCGTACCAATAAGAAGTAAATCCTAACAACAACAAAGAAAATAAAAGGGAGTAGTATAGTAAAAGAAAAAAGAAAGAACATATATACATATATATGTGTGTGTGCTTGTTTGCAAAGCTGCATATGTGTGAATAAAACAGCAAATACTAAACACCATAACACTTACCAGCACGGACCAACTTCTCCACCTCCTGTGTCTGTGTAGCCGAAAATAATCCAGTTCTCCTTTGCTTCGGTAGTTGACTTAGAATATTGTTAATGGCAGTCTATAGGAGAGAGGAGAAAGGAGGAAGGTAATGTTGTGAGTCTACTCAGAAACAGCTGTGGATGGGCATTATAATAGAATGGAGATAGATGCGTTAAATGTGTTTATATAGGATAAGAAAGAATGCGACCTAATATACATATATAAGGAATAACCAAACAAGTGCCCATATGTCCATGAAAAACCTCTAGATATACATACACGTGTATTTTAATACCCCTAGTGCAACTATCGTAATAGCTATATTTACACACCTCAAAGCCCATATCCAATAGCCGATCAGCCTCATCCAAGATTAATACTTCTAGCCCCTTCAAGCTCATGTCGCTGCATCGTTTCATTAGTTCTTGCACTCTACCAGGTGTACCCACGACTACATGGCCTGAGAAAGAGGAAGAGAATCATAAGATATCGGTGGTGATGTTTACATAGGCCTACATATGTATGTATATATGTATGTATAGATATCAACCTATATATATCACTAAGGAAATTTATCTATGTGGGTATGAATATACAACTGTACCCATTAATAAGTGCGACTATGAGAGTGGCTATGTGTTGGTGGGTTACTTATATTAAGGTCAATTGGTGTGCGTACCCAGACTAAACTACCAAGGTCTGCTAGCAATTCATATATATATATATATATATATGTATGCACCTACACATGCACACATACATACATACACACCTCCATTCTGTTTAAAGCTCTTGACCTCAGCAGTAGCATCTGTCCCTCCAATGGCAACCAGCCAGGTTAAATCAGGTACCACAGTGGCAAACTTGGCTACAACCTCTCCCACCTGAGTTGCCAACTCTCGGGTTGGAAGCATGATGAGCGCTCCTACCTCATGCTTTTGAAGGGGGCTTTCACGTCGTTTTATTATTTCTATGACAGGAATAACAAAGGCTAGGGTCTTGCCTGAACCAGTCACGGCCTCCACAGCAACGTCCTATGTTGTTAGAGTGCATGTGTTGTGTTGTGACAAATGTGTTGATTAAATGTGTTTTAATGCATGATATATATGTTTATGTAAGAGAAGGGAGGATGGAAAAAACTATTAGTACATTCTGTAGGCCCAGTGAGCTCAGAGAAATATTTATGTATACCTATAATGTTAGAGTACATTACTGTGTTTGTAAGAGGTGCTGAAATATGTTTGCAATAAGGCTGAACATAAAGGCTATAGTGTACAATTTTATAAATAATAGAAGTTGATAGAAGTTATGTGTAAAGATATGCATATGAATAACTAATATTAAAAGAGTGAATAAATATGCTAGTGCATGTATATATGCATTGTTATCTCTGGTTGCAAGTAAAATAATAAAGAAAGATCACTACGGTAAGCATTGTAAGCTGGTATGTTTTTTGTTGGGTTATATAACAAAAATATGTCTAGTTAATAATCATATATAATGTGTGTGTCAAATATTACGCGTGTGTTATATATACCTCTAAAAGTCTATAAAACTTAGCGCAATTTCTGTCTATTTATGCTTTTTCGTTCGCATAATGTGGAAAGTGATTAAACAAACGGAAGAGATATCCATAGTGTGGGGATATGTCTCCATGTGTACATTATGTGCTTCAGTGTATAAATGTATGCTTGATTTCTCGACAGGTATGCACTTAATTTAATTTTTTCTTGATAAAATATGGAGTATCTGTGGCGTATTTGACAATTACCCTCTCTGAAGGTTTTACAAGCATCCAATGAGGTACGGATATTATTAAAAGGGATAAGACAGTAACAGAGGTCAATAGGTGAAAATCTATAAGTAGGTAGGTGGAGGTATATCTGTGAATATGTTGTAATGCATTGTAATGTCCCACCTTGTTTGTAAGGAACTGGGGGATAGTGGCAGCCTGCACAGGTGTCATCTGTTCAAAAGACATGTCATGGAGAAGCCCTAAGGTTTCTGTACTCAGGGGAGGCTTGAGCGTGGTAAATGCCCCTGCATTGGCCGAAACACCGTCTCTCATTCTCAATTATCTATAAAGTTTAAGACTATGTTATTGTGTTTGTTATTTGCTGTGTACTATTATTTATTATTTTAATCTTGTACGCACGTGCATAGTAGCTTACATACTATAATATAGATGAGAGCCCTTACGCAAGTATAGCCTAAAAATAGAATTATTTATCTTAAAATTCTTGAGGATAAAACTTATGTAGGCCTCCTATTGGCTTCCTTTTTGGGGCTGGGAAATGTAATTATTGGCTGAAACAAATGGGCATTGCTCGAAGTTTCTTGATAATAATTATTATTAACCTATAAAATGCCATGACTTCTTCATATTTCTCCATATATTTTTTAAATTAATTTTAAACATATTACTTTCGCTTTAGTAGAAACGGAAATAAGTGATCGGAAAGAGCATACATTCTCGTGTATAATAATATTGTAAAAAATAAGAAGACTACAAGCGTGTATATAGCCATAGTAGGGGTGAAATGTCACTACATCTATTTCCCTTTAATTATGATTATTCATGACCCTCAATCAATGTACCATGAATTTCAATTGAAGTACGTAGGTAAGTTACAAAGCTAGCCCATGTTATGTTTTTTTATACCTAACTGTGTTTCAAGTTAAAATACATGAATGAAAAATATAAAAATTAAATGAAATATCCAATTAAGATGACCACTCATGTTCGAATGTCAGCACAGTGTTGGTGTTATTTACAAAATCTGAAGAGAGTAAATTTGGAAATAAACCTAGGATGTCGTTACATGTTTTTCATTCATTCCACCAAAACTTGATATTATAATTTCCAAGTAACAACTTAAAACCCCGGTATCTCACCAATGGTACGCAAAATAAATATTGAATAAAATCAATTGTACAGTAATAACACCTAGATACAACCCACATTTACAATTTTCATTGTTTGTCTTTTATATATATATGTAAAGGTAGTCTATGCCATCATGTTTAAAATTAAATATAACTGCAAGTTAGTAGTAATATAAGCATAAAGTGTTTTTATCAAAACATTGCAATTTGGACGAGGAGAAGGAAACGCTATGCTGTACCATTTAAAAACATTAGGACCTATTTTTTATCATTATTTTAAAGATAATGCGTACATTTGGCTTTTGAATGCAAATGCAAACCAATATATGCATGAATCTATATTTTTAAAATCTGTTACAAGATTGTTAACTCCATAGCAAACTAGCTAATGAACCATATATGGAAGCACAAATATAAATTTATTAAGATAGAATCAGACATCCCTATTGGGTATCTATGACCTTTCATGAGTTGTATTATCTAATAAAAATATTTCTTGATTAGCTTTTTTTTTTAGTTATTGAATCTAGTAACATTGGTGCCAACCAAAAGTTAGCACGGAAAATAAAACGCAATATAAAAGAAAACAAAAGTCAATAATAAAGGACCCGTTTACACATACGCGGTATCAATAGAAAAATACGAAGTTCTCGTAAACGTACACAAAAATACTTTGCATTGAATTATATATATATATATATATGTAATATAAACATCATGATTGTAATACCTAATAATACTGGCTCTCGTATACAATAATCAGTGTTTAGATCGCTCACTCGTTCAAAAGTCAGAGAGCAGCTTACTAACACTAGATAGCGATAATAGTGTTTATTTACATAGTGGCATAGCTCCAATTAATGATTGATCACATTGTGCGATTTCCACATTTACACCCAAGCCCATCAAAGCATGTATCCCTTTTAAATTAGAACAGAGATATAATTACTATAACTAGTTACCTAGAGAGTTGGTATTTGGGCCTTCAATAGAACCTCTAGCACAGCAACTGAATCTTAACGACAGGTCTGATCAAGCAGCTATCAATTACACTGGTAAAACAACAATAGCTCTACCAATTATGTAATCGGAGGTCCCAACAGCTGTCTACAAGTCGATAGAACTGACGCAGATTTTGATAAAATCTTTTGCTTTAAAAGATCGACTTGCATAAACTTTCCACTAGAATAGCCAAAATTGAATAGAGAACAACCTTTCTTGGAGTTTGTGGAAATCATTTTCAAAGTGACTTTATTTAACGTGAGTCTGTATGGATTGGTTAAACAACAACATAATATGACGTCATGGAAAGGCTTGTGACTCAACATGCCCAAGGGGTACTTTGTTACACCCTTTGTATGCTTAATAACTAATTTGACCGTCCGTTAAAATATATCTCCGTCCATAATAGGTTTTAACGTGGCTTTTATCTTTGTTTTAGTCGTTTTTATTGTTTTTCAGTTTACAAAGAGTTTCTACCTACTACAGTTATGAATTTTGTCCTGAAGTATGGATTTGACCTTTTCGCTTGTTTCCCTTTAGACCTCCTCATTAGCCTATATTGGTTGTCATAAATAGTAATGAATGAATAACGTTTGCAGATTATACTGGCACTTATTGGTTGGGGTTAGTACAAATGGAACCCCAGTATTAGCAGTCGCTACTACTGACTAAAAATTCATATCCAGTATAAATACATGACTGCTACCAAACCGGGTAATTTCAGTCAATAAGGCCTCGTATCTACACATATTGGCTTCTAGACATTACAAAGTGACAGCTAAATATATAAATTTAAAGCACTATTTACAAACATGCGAATAACCCCATGCATTGAAACATTTTAAGCGTGTAAATGAATTGCATCACGTAGTCATAAATAACAATCCACCGTAATGGTGAATATCTAAATCTTTCCATAATCTGATGGATATAGTTTTAAGTGATTGATTACATTTTTTATTATTATAACTCCTCTGCACATTTAACATAAATTTCTGCCATCTACAAGTATATTGCTTTAAGAATAACTTAAATATCTAGTAAGATATTGAAGCAGTACTAATCGCCAATGTCATTGTATGTTATAAAGTTCTTGAAAAATTAATTCCAAAGTCTTGAGTAGTTTTTAGTACTAGTTAAATATAGTAATAGTATATTTAGGGTTCAATAGGAGTATATCAAAACATAAAATAGCTTACGGTAAACACAACTGTTTCTAGTAAAGAAATCAATATGTAATAAAGCATTTCATATTGATTTCTTTTTTTTCACCCTCATTTTGTCTCTACTGCTCCGCACAATATATAAGTGTTAAACAGACTAGCATATAAAGTTTGACTGAGTTCTGGTTTCATTTCATATGGATGGACGTATATTATTTGTATTGTAATCAGAAAATGTGGACCACTATTCACTTAACCAGAAAAGACGTACGTTTAATAGATATGGATGGTATGCATTAGCAAAGTGATTATCGGATGATGTTATGCTTTAATATAGTAAGTAAGTCAAAAATCTACTAAAAAATATCTTGGCTTGTACAAAACGTATTTGTGCCGTATAATATGTTGCAACACAATATGGTATTAGATGGATCAGATGAACATGATTGGTCTACTATTAGCTGTGAGAATGACGCTTATAATTATATAGTTTGCTAATATATATTATTACTGGGATAGAAGCGACTAAACTGATAAACCAATTAGTGAAAAAGCAGCCCAAGGATGCAAAGCAGCTCAATACAAAAGTGGAAGCAATCATATCGGTCCTTATTGGCTATTGCAATTTACATAAGACCACTGAGACTTACTAGAATTGTTTGATCATAACTTGATTGTAATTTTCCACTCTCACGTTTTGCGTCCTTATTTGATTTTTTTTCAAGTTAATTGCTTCGTCAGTTAAATCGCTTCTATCCCACAATATATTGGCAAATCGTCTCATCTTATTAAAAACGTCATTCGCATGTTTACACATCTAATAACAGACCACTCATTTCCATCTTGCCCATTTTGTCGGCATATCACGTTTTATCGGTTTTGAAGCATTATCCTATTAGCTGGATAGAGTAAAAAGAATAGCAGAAACACTGTTAACACAACGAGGCGGTCGCGCTGGTGTTTCATGGACACAATCCCGTATATTTTCCACCCATTGTTGGGTTTGTGGCGCAGGAGTTTCTGGACTGCTTTGAATGATCCAGGTCTGAACGGCTTGATCAATGTGTCCTACATACACAAAGTACAGATATACTAAGACATCTGGTTTGGGTCCAGATAGCACGTTGCTTAGGCATTCTGCCTAAGACCAGTCCTGTGGGCATGAAAATATGGTCTGGAATGGCTTATTATATAGTCACAGGAACTCTGTCATTGGTTCAATTTTAATGGATCTTATGATCACGTTGGAATGCCGTTTCGCATCAATAAATTGCAATCCTGCTTCCCAGGCTACACATACAATAATCATTGCTAATGATATTAAATGTCTACAGCTTTTTTAAAAAAAAACCAAAGTAATTAAATAATCCCGTTTTAACACTCTTGTAACCCAGTGTGATTATTTTATCTAGGGCATAAAAAATATCAAAAATAAAAATGAAAAGGGTCTTAACTTCTTAGTTGTAGGCTTGTCGCTCATTAAAGGAACCAGATAACTCCTGATGACATGCAGAAACAACTGTGGCATAGTACCTATTAAAAGGAAGTCATTTTGCTAAATTGCATGTTAAATGTAGTTGTATTCATTATGGTGAATGGTACTAAATGTAAAGGTTTATATTGGCTAATCAAATTCACGATAGGTCACGGGGACCCTAAGGAATTGTCTAATTTTATCGCGATACTTAAATGAATACTATTGCGTCACATATTTAGATGGCGAATTAACCAATTTGCTCATTGATGCAAGCTGA
>NAOQ01000121.1:1700-21164 GCA_002751075.1 Ichthyophonus hoferi | reverse complement strand
GTAGTTGTATTCATTATGGTGAATGGTACTAAATGTAAAGGTTTATATTGGCTAATCAAATTCACGATAGGTCACGGGGACCCTAAGGAATTGTCTAATTTTATCGCGATACTTAAATGAATACTATTGCGTCACATATTTAGATGGCGAATTAACCAATTTGCTCATTGATGCAAGTGTTCATGCCGCGTGCTATGTATTGACAAGACTAGTCTACTTGTTAGCGAACAGTATGTGATTAACTAAAACAAGACTTCGAATGTATTGCCCTGTTATCAGGTTTCGGCCAAACTATGTGTTTATTCGTAGATAACGATCTTGTAACATAATCTATTGATTAATTCCCGATCACTCTGGCTCTAGCTCTGGTTGGTTCTTGCTCAATTTCTGGTTCTGGCTCTGGCTCTGGCTCTGGCTCTGGCTCTGGCTCTGGCTCTGGCTCGGTCTTGGCTCTGGCACCGGCGCCTGGCTGTTGGCGACTGCTTCTGATGCTGGCTGTTTGGTTGGCGGCCTATGTAATATCCCTAATAGCATCTAAGCGAATCAAGTTATCGACTCCCCCTGCATTGGAACAGAGGTAGAATTACTATCCAATAATATGTAGAATAGTATGTAGTATGTAGATAGAAAGTTGGTATACGTACCTTCTATTGGACTGCTACCCCCATCTTTCAATCTTCAAAATGAGAATTTTAACCCACAAAATAGGAATGTTAGTCTTAAAAATAAGAATTTTAAACTTCAATATGTGAATTTTAAACTTACGTATAAGAATCCTTAGCATATTTAATTAAAAATAAAATAAAAGATAAGATAAAAACAATAAAGCCACCCAATATTTAATTAAAAATTAACATCTTCAAGTTCTAAAGAACGAAAGGAGCAAAATATCTATACATTTTTATCTTCAAAATAAGAATTTTAATTGGGCTTTTTTGTACGGCGTGACACGAACTTGGTGTTGAGTGATCAATTTTAAATTATATTAATTATTCGCTTAAATTTATCTTTTCAACGCCCAAGCCCAACATTTATCTTATTTGCTTTTTGGGTTTTAAGGAATATTTTAATAATTCTCATAATGAAGTTTAAAATTTACATTAAAATTTACAATTCTTATTTTGAAAATAAAAAGGTGTATTAACATCCGTACTAACACCCGAAATGCAGCTAACACAATCAGCAGCTTCCACATTAGTTATCGCCTCGGACGTCAACGATTTCGATATTCTTAATCTATGTCTGGAAACAGAGAGATTTTCCCGATTATTATTAAGCACAGACTCAATCTTAGAAGCCATATTACTCTTAACATGAACCTTAACTTTTAACCAAATTGTTTCTGTAGGATTCAACATTGGGCTATAGGGTCCAAGCCTTAAAAAAGTTACGCTAGGCTTCATGTTCCAATAAACGGGACACTCTTTGGCAATAACCACTTGCATTATCAATAACAATAACAGGGGAACCATAATTTACTCTTGCAGCTGTAAGACAAACTCTCATCCAATTCTGAGCAGCTTTTTTTTGTGAAAGAGCCTCTGCGTATTTCTTGATGTATAAGCCCCATTGTACTTATATAGCCAACCATGGGAGCATTCGCCCCTCTTGAGCCAGCTGTAAGAGCATTGGCCTGTAGACCACGGACCATCACGGCCAAATATATGCGGATTAAAATTGGTCTAATCCATATTTAATCCAACACCTGCCTTATGTAATTACAATTCTTTTCATTATTAACCTCGGAGTTGGTTTTCTCGAGTTCATTCTTACAGATTTAACAGTATACAACAAAAAATTTAAATGTTTGTTAATTGTCGTTATTGAAACTGTTGTCCTAAATTGAGAAAAAAGCAATCTTACTAATTTTTTAAGAGTTATTCTTGAATTACTCCTATTACAAATCTCTAAGAAATTGCAATGCTTTTCTGTAATTTTTCTATACCGACGACCACCTCTGGAGTCTTTTCGGTCACTCTCAAGAACCCATCTATATGCTGTTTTTTCTGGTACGGAGAGGTTGGCAGCTAAACTTTTTCAGTAACCCCGGAATTATATACAACAACTATCTGGGTTCTTTTACGCGACCACTCATCTTGTTGGGCTTTTGTACTGTGTGAGATGAGTTGAGTGTTGTGATTAATTTTAATTTATATTAATAGTTGTTAACTTAATTTTATCTTTTCAAAATTTAAAAATTTATCTAATCTTTATTTTCAGTTTTTATTCAATACTTGTATGATTTTCATATTGAAGTTTAAAATTCACATATTGAAGCTTAAAATTCCTATTTTGTAGATTAAAGTTCGCATTTTGAAGATTAAAATGTATACAAATGAATCTTAAGAACAAAACAGAACAATTAGCTATTGCTAACGCTAACCCAGCAAAACCAACTATTACTCGACAACCTATTGGAGATCCCAAAACCTGTGGCAAGTCACTAGAACTACCAAAGATTGCTATATATTTCAAATTGCAAAGCAATTAGGTCCGAAAACTCTGAAAAATGTGCACAATTCTTCTTATCAATATAGAGATTTTAACCTAATCAACACTTAATCAACATTAAATTCTTTTTTTGTAATCATATATATAGTATTATTTGTTCAATTATTAAAATGTAAAAGATAGATTTAGTTTTACCAAAACTCTGATGGCAAGTGCTAATGCAATGATCAGTCTTATTTTGGTTAATCGACTACCGTTTTCGAACATGTAGATCGACCTTGTCAATACATTGCATGCAGTGTATGAAATGTATTTTGTCATCTAAATAAGCACAAAATAATATTTAAAGTATTGCGCTAAGATCAGACAATTCTAGTGGGTCCCTGTAATTTATCGTGAATTGGATTAGCCAACAATAATCTTTACAAACGGTTCCATTCACGATAATGAATACAACTACACAGGTGTTAACCGCAATTGACATAGCATAGGGTGGTCGGCATTAACTTATGATTAAAATCTGCAGCCTGGATGGTGTAATCCCAGTAGGTATGAGAGACTTGGCAGCGTTTATGGCAGCCCTGGCCATAATGATAATATATTGAATCATACGCTCAGAAAGACCGTCTGATTGAGGTGCGTATGGCAAAGTAGTGTGATGCTGAATACCTCAAGATGTAAGTTGATTAAGGAAGGATGTGGATGTGTATTCTGTGCCTTGATCGGTGTATAGGGTGGAAACGCGGAGAGGGGCATGTTTGATGTGGGACACCTTCATAAATTACAAAAATGAGATGGGCATGTCGTTTTTTCTTTTTATGCAATAAATGGTAGTGTAATGCGTGAAATCATCAATAAAAAGTATGAACCAGGAGAATCCACTAAAGGATACATGAAGGGGACCAACCAAATCACTGTAGATGGCTTCTAATGGACGATTGGGGCGCATTCGACACAATGGATAAAGGTTCGCAACAATTTTGTTTGTCATGATATGAGTTCTGTTAGCTTGTTTGTAAGTGATACAACATTCCATAAATTAACTAAAGCTAAAGTGTGCTTTATAAACGCATGTAAAATATTTCAAAAAACTCTTAGCAGTGTATCTACTTGCAAAATAGTAGTTCCTTAATAGTTATTATTTTATTCAGTGCAGTAGTACCAGTTTTTAAAATGTAATTTGCATTGCCAATAATATAGATTTGGGTGACCGCCAAAATAGTGATCCAAACCTATTTTTTTTTTGGAGAACGGAAAAACAATTTGTGTGCCCTCTACCTTCTGTCTTGTCTTTTAGCAAACACAATTTGGTACAAAGAAGAAAAATACAACCCTGTTGGATTCAGTATGTTTCATATATGTCATCAAACTATAGTTTTGTAAAGCTATCTTTTAGCAATTATTAAATAGTTTGGTATACTAAGTGCCAAGATTATGTAATTGGAAGTTAAGCTTTAAATTAAAATATGAATTCTTAACTTAATTTAAAATCGATTTAATCTTACAACGTGTTGCCTTTTTGAAAAAATAGGTTGCATAACTCAACTAATTGGACTTACCTATGTTGTATATATAGAAATAATATAAGTGTTGCTTACGGTAAGTTTTGTATTAAGATGATATTGCTTTGTTTAAAAAATATGTTGCATTCAATATGTACATGTGTGCTTATCTCATATGCCGTAACTATTATATATTTAGTATGGAACGACGCTTTAAATTAATCCTTATATTTTAGGTATTGTAACTTTTTTATATTTCAGCTTGAGTAGTAATTATCTCAACCATGTTCAGGGTGGCAGCCGATTATTGCAGGCAAACAGCTTAGAAGAAAAACCGAACAGCCTTTATTCAGTATTACTACAGAATCAGGAGACCCTACCGAATCGAGAGTCCCCAATTTGTCTCAGATAGAACCTCGTTATATTTCCTAAATATAACATTTATATATAGAATAATTTAGAACCTAGAATTAATTAATTAAACAACTATAACCATCGTTACTTAGCCTATGCTATGTGTAGTTATATTTGGCAACATGACTATCACTATTTTTTTAATACATTTTTCATGAACCATCCATCATACGATTGCCTTCCTTAAATCTAAAAATAAACAATCCAATGCTTTCAAAATGTGTTTTCCCAGATCCTAAACAGGCTATTGATATAGTAATATGATTGGGAATTATTATTTTAATATTTGAATTGGTTAATATTTTGGCGCCAAAACCAAATGAGTGCAACCAAAACTAACTAACTCTAGGAATTGATATACGGATTATAGTATATATCTTAGGATAGAAGTATATTGCCAGTTGATCTAAGACACTTCTTCTATTCCATACGCATATAGAAAACACTACGTGTAACAGAACTAGTAGGATAATGAGTATTCAAATTAGAAATATATTTTAGGCAATTGCGCTATACAGCTAATAAAGTACAAATAGTAATATCTACCAGTACAGTACAGTGTCAAGAAACAAAATATAACATAGCCTAGGGATATAAAGGGTTTAAAATAACTGAAAATATGTATTAGAACAACCTTATTTCATTAGAAATTGTTTTTGAGGGGGGGTTATGACATAAAATACATATTTAAAAATTTCAAGTCATACATGATGTCAAGTGAAGTCGAAGAGGATCCACAGGGCACCAATAAATATGGAGAGTGGAACCAGGTGGAGATAGTGGAGGAGCCAGAATTCATTGTCCAAGGCAGTTCCTTTCAGGCCTTTTCTAAAAGTACCAGCATATATCGAAAAGACCTTTTATGCTCTATCTTACCTGATGACTCCATAAATGTATGTTGTCTGACTCTTACTCTCACATATCAATACCAAGAATGTATGTTTATATTCTGTAGCTTACTTACATTTGTACATAAGACATTGTTAGGATAGGGAAGGCCTGATATATATATATCTTTCTATTTATGTTTATCAATATATACCCTTTGATTTATACCTTCCTTGGAGTTTACATATATGAAAAACAGTTGAAAAACAGTAGGAATAACAGTGAATATTATTGCGAGGCCTTTGTGTTTTTATATTTATCAATCATTTTGTTAGTCTCAATGTATATATATATGTATTCATACTTGTATGTTTTTATATATGAGTTTTTTGATACTTGTATAACAGGTATATATTTTACTTTGCACCCCATTCCAATAGAATAATTCCCTTATATATTAAACGATATTCAATGAAATATATTAGGGATAGTTATAGTAGTAATTCATTACCAATGAAATATAGACCTGTGATATCACGAATGTGTGTATGGCTGTATAAGCCAGTTAGTTTATGTTGACCAATAGGCTACTTCTTTATGCTAATGTATTATCTGATTGGTCCCAGGTTGACCAGAGGGCTTGCCCCTCATACTTCTGCTCCACTTCTAATTGGATGACGTGCATTATTGTCGATAATCTAGTTCACCTATTGGATCCCACTACCCGTCAACTGAAGGCTACCATTTGTCTAGGTGTAATTCCCTGCCAATAAGAATTGATTATTATTATTATTATTACTATTACACACCACCTCTCTTGTTATTTGGTGGAAATATTATATTTATTATTTTTATAGAATGGCCAAAAAGTGTTTAAATTAAGACAATACAGACAGGGTGATATATGTTATAAATTAAAACAATACAATACAAATACGATCAAATACAGAGACTTATGTTGACATATATTTTTTGATCCCATGCAATATAATATTTATTGCTATATTTTCTTAACAATGATTTAGTCACACACTTACATAGATATATATGATTGGTTGATTTATATCCATCCATTCATCCATCCATTCCTACATTATCAAGTACACAGGTACAACCAACATAACAATAAACGTGTTGTCAATACTACTTGCACTTCCAATACCCTTTTGCCTACCACTCCCATTCCCACTACACTACTACCAATACTTACCTTTCTATACCTCTATCTATATTCCCCAGAATCACCAATAGAAAAGACCTGCTGGTCTCCAGAAAATAGTCTATTACTAGTTGGAGATGCCATGGGAACCCTTCACTTTATATCATTGGTTACTCTGTCTGTCCTGTTCTCCGAGAAGCTGATAGATGAGTCAGCCAATCATAAACCTGATCCAATGTTTATCAAGATTGATTTTGTCAATTTCAATGGGTAAGTGTATATATTTTTTACCTTGAATACAGGGATGTATATGTCAGTGATTAGTTATGGAAGTAATGATAAAGGTTTGGGCTCTAGTTATGCGTCTACTCTATAAATTTTAAGGGAGCTATAAATTACAAAAAAGTATATTTTACAGCCTAGAGGCAATTGTGTATGTATACTATAAAATTCAAATGAATATAAATTTTAATAAGGTATATTCACCCTACCAGTGACATATGTATCTTTATCTTATTGGGCACTGGGAGTCTTGTGCGTTTTGCCAATCTGCAACTAGGGGCACTAGGCGTGGCCCTACAGGAAAGGAACACGACGTCATTAAAGGAAGTACGTCACAGGGTAGAGTGATGGGTGATGGGGCTACTGGGCATGTACGCGCATATATATATATATATATATATTTGACGTACATATATTCAACACAAATACACGTGCACATCCTCTTATACACCTCTTTCTCTATCTATATTGACTAATTATCACTTACCTCTATACCTTTTCTCAGAATTATGGACTGGATTTTCTATATAAATAATACACACATTGAACGAATGAACCATTCTATATACGTAGGTATATAAATATCTGCATCAATATATTTAGACGTATTTATAATTACCATTCTGATCATACGCTTAAGGCTATTACTCCAAGGCCAAGTTCTAACGAAGCTGTATCATTCGTCAGATCAAGGATGGGATTATAATGTACACCAATGAGCTCTCTGTGACCCATGGGGCTCCACCAAGCACATTTTCTGTATTGGGCAAAGGCGCATCTAGCCATCTCATAACGGCAGGCCAAGGTATATATATATATCTTATGCTAGTTATTTGGCATAAATTCTCTACTTATTATTAATAGACCCTTCTCTCTCTATATATATATATGTATTTTCTTTTAATATGATTTTTCATTTCTTGACACATCTGTCTCTATATCTACCTACCAACCCTATTTATAATTGAATAAAAGAGTTAATAATAGTGGTCAACGGGTTTTAACTGTGTGGTTTAACAGGGTGATGGAAACTGAGGTATGTAAATGTATGTGAATTGTATACTATAAATAGGGAAAGTAATTGGTGGAGTCTAATGCTTATAGAGATATAATGTGTTGTTGCATGGGAGTAATAGGAATGAAGAGATAGAGGGGAAAAAAGAACAAGAACCTTGATATATAGATAATGTATAATATATATATATGTAGGTGGGTATGTGGTGGTGTGTGTTGATGTGTGTACGTGTGTGTATGTACATCTTTACAAAGAATTGGGGAAAGATAGAGAATGAAAAGGTATATGAATGGAATGAGAGAAAGAGAAAGATATATGTTTGATAGAGTGAACAACAGGGGATAGATATTGAAAGTAAAAAAGAGAAAAACAAAAAAAATAGAAAGTAGCTATAATTTGGCGGCATCTGAAGGGAAACAGATAGGGATGGACGAGAGGTGAACAATGCTCATATGATGATAACTAGACAAAATAACATTAGTTTGAGAGAAACGGACATTAAACTGGGCAGGCATTCATCCTAGTATACACACCATATCTCTATATCTCTATTTATTTGCGTTTGCCCCTTCCTTCACTATTCTTTTTTTGCTAAGTTATTAATATTCAAATGGTTAATGGTAGGCTTAGTCCTTTGGGAGCAACAAGGGGATAGTCTGGTTGCTATGGATGGGGTCCAGTTGCCAGGGGTTGGACCAATCATTGATTGCACAGTCCTTCCTGACTCCACTTTGTTAACACTGCACGCCGACACTAGCCTCTCACTGTGGGAACCATATAGGTAGGTAATATGTCTCCTTTATATAGGGATTATACCTATAAATGTCATATATTGAGTGTTTATCCTGTAAGGAAGTCCTCTTAACTACTAGGCGTCCTATAGGATCTTGATTGTACTGTTTTGATTACGTGCCTTCGATCTAACGTTTGTGGCTTACGTATTTGCTCTGTGTACATAAATAATGTGTAAATAGATCTACTGACGCGAGACATTAGGCAAAAGGTTTTTGTTTCTCTTCTAATTCTAGATTGCTTGATGAAAATAATTAGGATTATTACTTCCTCTTATAAGAGAGGTAAAGTTATTTAAAACAGCTATTAAACGATAGATGACAATAAACGTTAGACAAGTAGGTTGGCGGACCGAGTCACACCTACATAAAATATAACTCTCTAACTCCCAATCAGGTGCCCTTATTAAAGAACTGTGCTAACATCTTTATCCCCTATTGGCCCTGCAGTTTGATCATGGTCCATAGATGGGAGAATACTGGCATAGATAAGATGGTACAATTGGTCAGTGATACCACCCAATCACATTATGCTATTCGGAGGGGTAATAAACCTATCACGGCTAGACCTATACCACCATCATTTCGTTTTGCTATTACCAAAAATGGGGGTGAAGTCACAGGCAGACAGCTTATGGTAGGTGCTTTATTGTTTATGTGTATTAAAATGTAGTTAATTACATGTATTGTAATGTGATTTATGGGCCATAGTCTAGGTTCCCTTCTATTTCAGCTTAGAAAAAATATGAAAATGATACTAAATAATGAAGGTAGAGGCAATTTAGGGTTGTCGAATGTCAAAGTAGTATTATTTATTGAGACAAAGTTATGTGTAATGTTTGTTATTGTTGGCTGATATGGATATAGTGAGGTTCTATGATACGTATACCCAGGATATAGATGTGTGTATGCTTACATATGACACCTGCTGAAAAGACATGTAATATTTTAGCTTGAAAAAAAGGTGTATATATAGTCATTGTTACCAATACGTTACACGCTTAGACAGACATATACATTGCCATATATATACTTTAGTCTGCTATATACCTTGTTCAAAATGCACACTGGATTAGGCTAAATTTAATAAATAGTAATCATATCTATCTATCATCTTTCATTTTAGGTATTATCTTTGCCAGAATGGCGAGAGCACTATTCGTTAGATGTTAGCCAATCAACAGTTTTAGGGACCTCTGGTGCGCCAATGGTAAGTGGTATTCTGAACAAATATAGTTGATGCTTTATGGATCCTCATTGCATATTATAATTAGGCAGGCTTGGCAAACAGTGTATAACTTTGATCTTTTTTATGTGACATATCTATATTTTCATTCGATACCCCCTTCACAGATAGGTTGATTCATGGTTGAAAAATGATTACGTCCAATCAATTTAAACCCTTACTATATATATATACTATACGTATACATATGTATATACACATACATGTACACATAGAAGTGCATACATCTACATATATACACATGCCTTCTCTCCCCTCTGCTAAAATTCTTTTACCTTACCACATTTCATATCACAATCATTTATTTCTCTTTCCCATGACGCCCGTTTACTGGTATCAATACTACAATACTATAATATTATTATAGTGCAATACTAAAATATTACTATAATAGGACTATTGTAGTACCGTACTACAATACTACAATACTATAATAGCATTCTAGTGCAATACTAAAATATTACTATAATATAAGACTTATAATACTATACCACAATACTACAATACTATACTACTAGTATAATGTAATACTACATTGCTACTATACTACTATACTACTATACGAAAACAATACTATATTACTTCGCTACACTACATTGCTAAAATGCCACAATACTCTAATACTATACTTCTAAAATATTACAACATTAAATATTGAAATAGTACAGTAATCACATGTTTTTATACAATTTTATATATTTCTATACTTCGATTATTAATATTAATTAAAATTTTCAGGATCGTATCTTCGTGGTGGAACTAGACATTAAAGAAGATATAGGTGTACAAAGGGTAGTAATGAGTTTTCTCACCGAGGCAGAACCATTGACATTGTTTAACCATATGTTACGGAAAGGAGAGTATCAGCACGCACTTATATACGCTCAACACCACACATTAGATACAAAGGTTGACTCCTCTCTTCTTTCTATATTCCATATCATCCCTTTTTTTCCACACTTTCTGTATACATATCCCACACCCTACGTACATATTCTTTTTATCGCCACAGAAATTCCTAACTTTGTAGATGATTTTCACACATACTTTAATTTAATAAAAACCGTTTATTATGATATATTTTTTTATTGTTTTTTTATATACACATATTTTGATGCTGTAAGTTGCAGGATTGCAGGAGTGTTGGTATTTGGGTCTAGGTTTATATGATAGGTTGTTTCTTTATTTCGCTTCCTTTTTCGAACTTCTGGTATTTGATTAATCCTGGCATATTTATTTTTCTACATTCTACATGATTGTTCCTACACCTATCACATGGAAAGAGCAGAGAATTAAATGAGGATAGGAGGAGATAGAGACGGCTAACATGGTATAGGCGATGGGAAAGGGTACATTAAGTAAGAAGGAGAGCATTGGTCTCATAACTGCAGACAACATAATCATTAGGTAGGCTGGTAGTTTAAGATACTACTTGCTTACTCAATGCTATTGTCTGCATGTACAGGAGGTGTACGTATCTATGGCCCAATCCCTACTCGCGGATGTTTGCACTGGGAAGTGTGAATTGGACCAATTGATATCATGCCTTGATAATATTAAGGTATATGTGACTTCTAATCAGTCATCAAATCGATTAGTATTATTCTTATTATTATTATTATTATTATTATTATTATTATTATTATTATTATTATTATTATTATTATTATTATTACCATATCAATCCCTTCTATTCAAACGTTTTTAGTTTGATTCAACATATTAAAAGTATCAAGTATTATACAGCTCTGATTTTTCTTGGTGCCTTATTGTATTTTATGGCATCTCTTTCATCTCCCACATTTTCTACTTCATACCTCCTTGGTATGTTATTGTATGTCTTGTTTTCCAAGGACATAATTAAGCTATTCAGGTTTCCCTTACCTCATCCACAGTAATATAATTCTGTTATATGGTTAGTATATTTCATATGCCCTATATTTATACTATACTACCTCTATATAGTATATTACCTATATAGGTAATATAATCATAACTACAATTATCTCTCTAGGCAATTCCATTTTCTTCAAAAAGGTAATTGATCCGATATGTATACCATGTACCTTTGCCAATTATAGCCTGCACGGGCCATACAGCTTGGTGTCTTACACACGTCTCTCATTGGTACTAATTAGTACTAATTAGTATAAGGCGTCTAATCCATCCTAGTAAATATCTATTATAAAATATTGCACTTGATTGATAATAGGTATTAGTGATTGGTGCTGTTCTGACGTAGCTATGACAGGATATGGTTTACTTAGTGGAATTCTGTCTGCAAGCGGATATGCCAACGGTAGATCAACTGCATGAGGTCCTTTTCTATGCTCGTACCAGATGTATGTTTTCTGATTTTATACATACTTTTTCTCTTTTGTATCTTGTTCTATTGTCTTACTTTTCTTCTTTTCCAGTCGTTCCTAATTATTATTTTCTTTATCTTTTGACTCCTATTTAACATAGTTTTTTCCTTAAAATTATTCCTTTTCATATATATTATACTTCTTTCCGTTCCTAGATTTAACCGTATAGATATAACAGCATCGAGGTATATACAGAAAAAGAAATGTCAATACAAATTGAAGGGTTCGTGTGTTATCTCATGCATGCCAATGTGATAATATGTATATTTTCCATGTATTATGTTTACCAAACGTTCTCACTCAATACCACTTTCCTCCCTCTTTCTTACCTTTATTATTAATATTATTCTTTATGTTCTAAGTGAACAACTTATACATACTATTTCTCTCTTTCTCCCTCTCTCTCTTCCTCTCTCTCTCTCTCACACACATTCAAAATTAACTTTTTTTCTTATTCTCCATCTTATTGCATATCATATTATTTCCAATGGGGCTCCTTATTTACCGTTGTATATCCCTATGTATTTGTTCTTTGTTCTATTATTCTGATGGAATGTCCACAGTGGAGCAAGTATTCATCAGAGAAGATGAGAACCAAGATCAGGATGAGATACAGGAACTACGGGACGTGTTGGAGACGGCTATCCACCGATTAGACTCCTATACTAGGGTGTTGGGTGTTAGACCTTATTCTCCTGCTGATTGGCAGCAATTTTTAGCTTCAAATATGGTGAGTGGTTGACTAAATGAATTACGGTTGGGTGATTGGATGTGGGGAACATTGGAATGTTAGAAGATATACTGGATTGTACTCTTTAAGCTATAGACCGGATTGGGATAATAGATACTCCTGGTAACGGCAACGACGCGTTGCTATGTTCGATTAAATTGGATTGGATTGGATTGGATTATATTGAACTAGAATAGAAAAAAATATAATATAATATAATATACTATAGTATAACGTAGTATACTATATTAAATTTTACAATTTCTTACACACGAATACTTCCCACCCTAATATTTCCCTTATATGTACCTATTATTATATAGATCTTACTGCTGAAGTCTACAGTTACACTCAACCCGCTCTTCTATATATGCTTATCCCTGGAGCCTATGTTTTAATCTATTCTTAAGTCGGCGTCTATTATACCGATACATCATGATTCATTTTATTTTACAAAAAGTTACATGCACAGCCCATCCTCCTATTAGCCTCTATCCTTTTAACATGTGCACATATCTTTCTAATTCCATATATACGTAGATAGATACATATATATATATATATATATATCCAACATATCACAGATAAAACATATATCAGTTAACCTCTACCAATATCTCCAATACTCTAGTATTCCTAATTGACAGCAGCCATGTATATGTATATATATATATGCCTATTAATGCACATATATCTAAATATAAACACATACTTCTACACTCAACTAGGATAGGATGGTAGAAATGTGCTTCCAACGTGGCATGATACAAGAAGGCGCGATTCTTTGGACTAGGCATAAGAGAGAGCTCGGAATGTTAGCCTTAACTATGGATATTATTGGGTCTATACCAGAGGTGAGTAGCGGGGTTCACTGGGTAACTGGCCTAATACAGCCATGTTCCCAGTTTGTGTATGGCATGTTATTGGTAGTGTATGTACTCACTACAGTAGGTTTCTATCTCCTTTGTTACTGTCTTATTATATATCTATCAAACTCGTTATCAGTACTTTATTAATTTATTTTGATTGGATGACTAGCATGGGATTACTAGTACCTCATGTGAGACTTAAACTTTAGGCGACACCTTTACAATAACAGAATAGAAAAACAATTATGGTTACTTTCCTTTAATGGTGTTTATCTTTACTTTTAGACCATATATTTCTATTATATATACCCACTAGTGGCCTTATGTAAGTGTTATTGCCATACGAGTATCATGCAAAATCATGCAAGCAATTATGAGCACAAAAACATGTCTGTACACTCTCATACATTATATTTTAATAATATGCATAACACACCATATATATAATATCACAGGAAACATATAGTGGCAAGAAATAAATCTTTGGTGCAACAATTATTAGCGAAAGTTTTTTTTTTTGATTACTTTTTGTAACTTTTACTTGCATATCTACGTGCTACATTATTACCTAAGGAAGGGCGATGATGATTATATGATATTCCTCGCTCTAGTATACTAAACACCTCCTTCTATATATGTTTTATTATGAGTTTACTAAGTTATTGGGCAGAGGCAATTATCTTATTTGGTTGTATTATATAGGATAGCATACACGATAGTATATAGGATAGTATATAGGATATTATATAGAACAGTATATAGGATAGGATATAAGATAGTGTATAGGATAGTATATAGAATAGTATATAAGATAGTGTATAAGATATTATATAGAGTAATATGTATGATAGTATATAAGATATTATTTAGGAGAGTACATAGGATAGTATATAAAGAGTATATGATAAACATATGTTTTGTAGCCAATATCTTATACGTGGTGCTGCAAGGCACTTCCTTCCATTCCTATCTAAGGTGATATAATATTGGGTTGTATCATTTGTGATAAACATATGTTTTGTAGTTAGTATCTTATACGTGGCGCTGCAGGATACACCCTCCTATTCTTATCTAAGGTGGATACGGGACGAGGTGGCCCCGTCTATGCAGACTCCTGACCAGGCCCATTTATTGGCCGCCTGGATTGTGAAGAGGGCGAGGCTACTAGAGATAAATGAGGTAATGTATTATTAACTCTATGTTACGTTGTTGGTTTAGGTAATAGGTGCGTGTGTTCACATATATAATTATTTGTACACATGCTTATACTTAAACTTGTACGTATATACATACATACATACATACACACTTACATAACACTTAAAGAAAAGCAAATGGCCATCCAATGGGCTTCAATTAGTCAACTCGCTATTGGATACGTATCTGTTAGCACTCAGTTATCCAGAGCACCATACCACTACTCAAGTTGCCCTTGCTGGGTTACTGTCTTTTTATTCGTCCGCAGTTGGTCCGGCAGGTAAGATACATATCTAGGTTTAAGGAACTTAAAGGTGTTGGGTTGGTGTAAATACGCTTTTGGTAGTATAGAGCATGATATGATGTGATATGAGAGAGATGATAGGATTACCTAGGATAGCCTAATGTTGGGTAGGATAGGGTTTTATTGGATAGCATAGGATAGGATAAGAAAGGGTGGGATATGATATGATATGATATAATATGATATAGTAAGATATGATAAGATATCATATCGTAGCATAGCACATGGCAGGGTAGAGTAGGATAGGATAGGATAGGATAGGATAATATAGGATTTGATAGGCTAGTATAGGATAGCATAAGATTGCATAGGATAGAGTAGAATAAAGTAGGATAGAGTAGGATATGATATGATATGATAGGATAGCATATGATAGGATAAAGTAGCATTGTATGGGACAAGATATGATATGATATAATATGATAATAAACTATTGGAGTCAAAATAATGTAATGCAATATCTTTTAATATAATGATCTGATAGGATGGAGTATAATAAGATGCAATATATTATATGATATGATACCATACAATTTTATCCATTAAGATACAGCATGATATCTACCAATGAAAAGAGTTGTGGATTATATTTTATCTGCATTTTATTTTAGGCATATTGTCGAACACTATCACAAGTAGTTAGATATAGGATTGTATGGCTGGTTTATGTTAGATAAGCGTTATGCTTACATATATATGTATACGTTCAAAGGGTGTGGATGGATGGGAATCTTGTGCTAGATAGGCTGATAGGACGAGTAGTAATGGCGATAAACGAGCTTATAATTCTGTTGAAATCTACCTATAACCATCAAGTATGAGTCATTGCATTATAGTCACTAACCTTCTATCATTGTAAATCTATTAAGTTACTGCACCTTTATATCTATTCATGCCTCTTTCTTCTCTATCTCCACTGCGACCATTCATTATCCCTAATGGTCTCACCGATGCAATATAGATTAATAATACCTAATCATTGCTGTTTTAAATTTAGAAGCTTATATCACCAAAGACACAAGCCCTAAGTTATGCTATTGTGGGAGTATTGTGAATATTTTACCATTATAATATGTTAATGATAGCAACCTATTCAGGTGGCAAACAAGGTAATCCCTGGAATGAACTGTGTAAGCTCCGTGATCAACTGACTGATATCTCTGACCTTACTATGAATTATGGTCTTACTTTTTCCGTAAGTGTAATAATTAATACTGGCCCCACCCAACCTTATTGGTAACCATTGCAACGGATAGAGAGTTTTGTTTAGTATTATAATTTATATGCCACTACTTTTATTAATACTAATATTATTAATAGTATTAGCAATGCAGATATTAATAATAATATTTGTAATGTTAAGATTATTATTCATCCCAATAAAGCGAATAGTAATCATACCTACACTATTATGAATGCTACTACTACCTACTACCATCATTATTATTACTAATACTACTAATAACATTACTACTATTAATACTACTATCATTAATATTATTAATACTACTACTACCATTATTATTATTAATATCAATGATTATAATATCAATACACTCAACCGTACTACCATCTACTACTACTTACCACTATTATCTATAGCTTTATTAACATTTATAAACTATACCTATACCTACCTACACAAGAACGAATACGTCTATATGTCTATATATATGTACACAGGTATATACACGCATACGTATACGTATTAGTTTAAACACACTCTATACCTTTATTATATATAGCACCAAAAGATTTACTATATCTTTCTCCTTTTTTTAACTGTAAAGTATATATAATCTACCATATGCCCATATTCACATTCCCAAGCCAGCTATTTATGGGTTTATCTAGCTTGTCATGTTGTCTCTATCTCTATTCCTCTTACACTCTAATTATAATATCCATTCCTTTTACTATTCTTATCTTTTTCGATCATACTCATTATTATTATTTTTCTTTGCGTTTCTCTCTCATCCTCACGTTATGGATCTCATTTTTTCATTCTTAACATTACCAATTTATATTCATTCTATACAATTCTTTCTTTTCTCTACAGTTATCGCAATACAGTAAAGAGACCTCTAGTTCTATCATCTATGGTCTATTACAGCGTGTACCATCTACAGATCTATTATCTCAAGCCATTATTGATCAGGTATAAGATATACTCCCTAGACTGTTATTGAATCGTTATCATCCCTATCTATTTATATTCATACTGTATTGAGGTTAATGCTCCCAATCATTCCTCGCTTTGTTACGGTTTTATTTATTGATTTATTATTATTACTATTACTGTTGCTGCTCTTACTAATTATTATTATTATTATTATTATTATTATTATTATTATTATTATTATTATTATTCAACTGTATTTTATTTGCTGCTATAATATTTTATATAGATATTAATAATAATAATTGGATTTAATTCATTTTATTCTCCTATAATGTTCATTATTATTGGTTCCTGTGTGTTATTTACAATTTTTTATTGGATGGTAAAGAGTTTTGTGGGAACAAATAGTAGGAAAGCACAAGAGGGATTGGTTTTCAAGCAAGTTTATCTAATATAGTTTTAGTTGTGGTGTGGTTTTGTTTATGGAAGGAACATTATAATGATAACTACGTATATATATGTCTTATCAAGTCCTTTAAATTGTGTAATTGATAATGTTTCCATAGGTTGCGCGATATACCCATCAGAAAAACCTAAATTTGGACACTGTGTTAGTTGGTAAGTTTATGAATCACCTGGATACATCAATTGCCACTGCTATTTAATCGATCTATTATGGAGAATAAACTTTTAGTGAACAAATAAATAATTTTAAATAGCCTAAATATTGAAATGTGGCAATACACCAGTAGAAGGAATACACACAGTTACATATATACATGCATATATGACATATTGTACATATACAAACCAAAACCAAATTTTGCGAATTTAATCATATTTATAAATTAATTTTTGAGCATAAGCATGGGATAGAAGGCTGTTACTAGCTATTTATTAATCGCGCATTTCCCTACTAAAGAGGACCTTAAAAATATTGGATTGTAGAGCGCTCGAGTTACCTTTTTAGGATAATACTAAATATAATAAAAATGTGACATCAATTACTTAGTTATTTTCATTGGCTATCATGGTTTATTTTGTTTTACTCTGTATGTTCATATGTTATTTAATGTTGGATGCGAGACAATTGTACTATACGAGGTACAAACTTAGTATAAGCCGGATACTTGACCCGATTTGCTCCGACCCGCATTGCGTACCATATATTTTATTAATCCCTAGACCTATACAGAGGGAGAAGGTTGAAGGTGGTTGTTAAGCATATTGCTAACCAGTACACTGTTTCCTGCTTGTGCTATAGATTACATCATAGAGATGACTATGGAGACAATGAGAAGAGAAGAGAGGGCACCTGATATGGCCTTCCCTGAAGATCGTCTACTGTGTGTGTTAGCCTTTATACAAGATAAGGACAAAAAGGTTGTCTACCTCTACATGTATATGTGCTATAGAGATATGCATACATATAGACATACACATACATATACACATACACACACACATACACATACGCATGCACTGAAGTACATATATATATATTGATATCGCTTTTTCGTTCTATATTACTTTTTATTCATAAAATTACTATCCATTACCTGACTCACCTTTATATATACGCACCCAGTACAAAGTTTGAGCTGGGTTTACACCATGATAATTATCATTAAGTTACGATCATTATTAGCAACTCCAATGTAATATCTACCATTCTAGATGCGAATGTGTCTTTTTTATCATTTTATCGTAGTATTTTCTACCACATTATAATTATAATAGGCTGGGCTGAGCTGTAAGCCTATGCCTTTACATATTGACGTTCTTAATAATTCAAGTGATGTTTTTAAAGTCAGTACGACACATCTTATAGAACTAACGCCTACCACCACAGGCAGATGCGGTAGTGGAGATTATGAAATGCGCGCCCTTACCATGCACTCAGGTATTCATTTGCACTTAGATACATGTACGAAGACGTGCATGTATGTTTTTGCTTTGTTTTGATAAATCAGTTATAGATAAATTAGTTATGATTAGACTATATAACACTAGAGATAATTAATTTTTAAAAACAACGACACTTTTATGTTTATAAGGTAGGGGTATGGTGATTGTAAGCCTATACAATATGGCTTCTTTAAAAAATTTAAAGGCTGGTAATGATTTGTTTATAAATATACCCAGTAATGTTATGGTAACAACATTGGAAAGCGAATCAAAAAATTAA
>NAOQ01000120.1:129457-152418 GCA_002751075.1 Ichthyophonus hoferi | reverse complement strand
AAATTTTGGTGCTTTGTAGCATTAGCAATTCAAATGTTGTTTTTGCACATACAACGACCCTAATTCTAAACCACATATATATACCATGACTTAGAAGATATCTATTAGTAAGATAATAATGCTCCTATTTTCTTCTGTTGGGTGGTCGCGAAAATGGCATTTTGTCATTGTGCTTAACCAGAAAATGAATAGCATCGGTACAATCCATCATATTATTGCAGAAAATAGAAGAGCAGAAAAATGTGGAGCAGCAGCAGCAATACAGCAATAAAATAATGTAAAAAGTCCAAACAAGTCAAAGGATAACATTATGAAAGCTCCGGTTATTTTTATGAACAACCACTAGACCCGGTTGATATGAAACATACAGTGTCTCTGATTTCAACACAAGAGACATTGCCATGTAAATAGGGTCAAATATATCCCCCCATATCATATGAAATTATATGCATGTAAATGTACGCCTCTTACTTTTTGGTGTTTATAGCTAGACCTGTGGAAAAGGAACTCCTTAATGGTTTGGTATACCTTATTGACACCGCTAAGCTATACAATAATGACTCTAAATATCATTTCCTGTGGAAGAAGAATGCATGAATTAACCTTAGAACTATTTAGCAAGCACAGTCACTGGTTTCTGAGTCATTTTGGTTTCGGTTAGCCAGGCTGATGGGTTTTTCCTTTTGCTGAACGCCAACGTCGGCGGCGTTAAGATCCAGAACTCCATCCTAAAGATAATAAGAAACACAATGGGAAGTCAAATGATAAGGGATAAGAAAGAAAAGGAAGGAAGGGGGAGGAGATGCTTGATATAGACAGAGTGATATATATATATATATGATAAAGACAAAGCGAAGGTGAGGAAAAGGGGGAGAGGAGGGAATATTAGAAAAATGTTGACAGCTGTTAGAATCATATACCAATGACTTAATTACGTAATAGTATGAATACTAAATGCAGCAGCATTGCGCTAATCACCGAGGCAAACACATCGCTTTCTGTTTCATACCTGTACATGTTGATAGATGGTATGAGCTGTGGACAAGAAGGCTTCCTCTACGTTATTGCCTGTCTTTGCACTGGTCTCCATAAATATGAGACCGTGCTCATCAGCAAACTGTTTAGCCTCTTCGTAAGTCACATCTCTCTGCTCTTCCAGGTCGGCCTTGTTGCCAACCAACACAATCACCGTGTTCGGATTGGTCAGATTGCGGGCATCAGTAAGCCAAGAAGAGAGATGATTGAAAGTAGACCGCCGGGTGACATCATATACCATCAGCACACCTGCTGCTCCACGGTAATAGGAGCGGGTCACAGCACGGAACCTCTCCTGTCCAGCTGTATCCCAGATCTGAAGCTTGATCCTCTGACCTGAGACCTGAACGCATGGGTGAGGTTGGGTGATGAGAGAAGGTGGTATATGTGATAAGCTGATGTGTAGAAGAGAGTGTAGGTTTATGTGGGTTGATAAACATGGAGGGAAAAAAATGGTATAGGAACTAGAGAAGTAAAGGAAGAGGTGCCAGGCCAGAAAGATAGACGTACGAATATTAACGAAAAACATACAAAGAAAATTGAGAAATATAAAGAAACGAAAAATAAAGGTGAATAGTGTAGTGCATATGTGCAACTAACGTAAAATGTGGAAATCCAAAACTAAGAACGAACATAAAAGGAATTTGAAGAAAAATAATTTGATATAATGGTGAAGAAAGAGAGCAACAGGGAGAAGAATCTAAAAAGAAGTCAAATTCCTGGAGGGGAAAGGATGCAATCTAGTTGAGTGAAACAAGAAATATTATAAAAATACAGTAGTAGGTATGGTGCATGCATGAAAGAACCACTACATAACATAATAGATTAAGAGGCATGAATGAAAATATATACTAGCTTGTTTTTTAAATCCACGTGAATTTTGTACGTGTGTGATGCAACAGGACATTAGCTAGGCGGATAAGAACGTGAAAAACAACAGCCGAATAATATAATAATAAGAATACAAAACAACCTTTCATTCGAAGCGATGCCTCTGTGTAAACGCTACGACACAAGTGCAAACAACATAAACCACGACACTCTGTTTAAAGACAAACTCAATTAACACTACATACATCCACAATCCTAGTTCCGAACTCCACACCAATGGTGTGTGGACAATCGTTCATAAATTTCTTTTCGGTGAACTGGTGTAATACACAGGATTTTCCCGCACCCATGTCACCAATGATGATGTACTTAAAGATGTACGAATAGTTATATGAAGCCATGGTAGCTTTTAATAACTTAGACCTGTAGAAAACGTATAATGTTAGTGGTTTAAGTCAAGTCAATTAGATTTCAAAATAATATTTTTAATTTTTAGGAAATAGAAAAACATACAGATAAATAAAGAGCTTTAATGATACATGGCACTTTTATTATTCGTGAATGACTTACGTGTTGAGAATTTTACGAACAATATTTTACACAAAAAGTAGTATAGAAACTAAAATAAAACAAAACAAAGTAGAGCTGGGAAAGTATTGTTTAGCCTGATAGCAGCGTTAAATTTTTTATTTCTCTAAAAAATGAAAACAAAAGCATTACTGATAGGGGTGAGACTCACCCTTATTTTCTGGCACGAAAAAGTGTTTATAAACTTTATATCAAATTTAAAAAACTAAACTATGCTAGTAGCTAATTGTTTGTAGTAAGGAAAAAATAGATACAGCATTCAATCGTCTTTTATTCGTAACCAGTATTTTCACTCGTCTAGAGTCACGCAATTGGCATGACTATGCCAAAGATAACAATAAAAGAGTATGGAGTCAATATTCATGCACACTTAAGAACTACTTTCACATTTTAATAATTGGCATTAAAATTATTTAACATTTAAAATTTAATTTTTAAGGTTTGTTTAGCTATATATTGTATAAATATTGTGTTGTATTGCTATTTTATATACATATGTGAATCCTCCTTTCTGTAGCTATGTTAGATGACGCAATAGGATATGGACTCCGCACATCTGTTGTTGCCGGTTTTAGCGAACCATCGATAGTCAATACACGATGTACGTTGGCACCTATGCTAAGTTTAAGGACTCTCATTGGTTAGTATAATAATATATCTTTAGGCCAAGGAGGTTAGTACTAAATGAATTAAAAAAATGCGATTAAATGCGTTTTAGAATAGATGCGCGATTATTGGTTACAGTTATTTGATCTGTTATCCTTAAAGGGCAAACCAATCGTAGATTAACCGATTGCATCATTTCATTTCATTTTAATCGCTAAAAACCAAAGTTAAATCACCGAATACATTCCGAGTAAGACACTGAAGTAACTAACAAAATCTGCTAATGCATACTTGGAGTTTTTGAATTATATGAAAAAACTATACACTCAGTAAGAAATACAATGTCACACTGGTGATAGCGTTTGGCCAAAAAAGGTTTACGAATGAAGGAATCACCCAGTGACGTAGTTAGCCTCCAGAGTTTAGCATGACCATTAAACAAATATATATATAACTAATATTCCTTTGGTTTATAATGGGCAGAAGTGTGTATTTCCATAGGAAAATAATTTACTACAGTAAGAAAAATAAAGATGTGTATGCCATAATATGATGCCTAAATAAACCACAATTTCCTCACGATTAAAAATCGATTGCAATGGATAGCAAGATAACTAAAGGTTATTATATATTATATATTAATGGTAGAAGTTGACCACTGACACAATACAATCAGGGAGAGATTGTCAGCAAGCCAACTGACCGATTCAGAAACCATAATTATGGTTGGCGCTTTTCATATTTTTATATTTTATGATTGTATGTTATTGGAAGCTATACTTCTTTGTAAAAAATAGTCACCTCTTAGTCCCAGCTTGCTTATATTTATTAAACAAATTACCAGTAATTGTAGAGATTGGTACGTTTTTCTTGCTGAATACTAATAGGTACATTTTTTCTTCTTTCAAGCCCAGAGGTAATGTGATGATTTCATTAAAGGAGGCCAACTATGATAGAGTGCACTAACATGAGCAAAAAAGTTAAAAAACTCGATTGTATCATTGCTTCATATTGTTTATAGGTAGCACATTTTCTCAGAACAGCAATTAATATATGAAACATGTTTTCTCATATCACGAGAATGTATCTGACTTAACTAGGTTATCATCCAACCCTGAGCAATTATTAATTTTATTACATAAAAAGGCCTTTTTGTTATCTCTATCTCATTAATGCCATTATAATAACTAGGAAGGATTGGTTGAAATCAATCAAATGACTGACTAACCCAATTATTAAACTGGCATTATAAACGAATGCAAATTCTTTCAAGATCTACATACGTTCCTTTTTCAACTGCAGATGAATCCTGGTAAGCCG
Organism: Ichthyophonus hoferi; assembly: GCA_002751075.1. Lineage (NCBI taxonomy): Eukaryota > Ichthyosporea > Ichthyophonida > Ichthyophonidae > Ichthyophonus > Ichthyophonus hoferi. The sequence continues at coordinate 148,038 of NAOQ01000120.1, read as the reverse complement.
TTTCTTGCCGGCGCGTTGCCAGTAATCTAATTGCATGCCACACATAAACTAGGTTATGAAATAGTGAACCAAGATTTTTTTCCCAGATGCGATGTTGATCACACAACAATATTTAATCAGAGCCTATCCCAACGAATGACATACATCATGAAATAAAAATATCACGTTTGTACAAATCTATCACACTCCTCCCAGCTTATAAATAGACCATTACGTTACAAGGCAGATACCACTAAATAAATAAACAAAAAAGATATTTTATGCATACAAAAAATGAAATATACTTCATTAGAGATTAGAATTAAGAAACAGATGTGTGCAGTGCAAAAAAAAAAAAGGAAAAAAGTATAGTAAGGTAAAACATCTGGAAGTCGTTGTTATAACGATTAAGGGGAAAAGCACAATTTTTCATAAACCGAATTTTAATATATTATCTACATGGGATCGTCTGTTATTTTTGCCTTCACATAGGGAAATATGGAATGTAAGCAGCAGGTAATATTAATATGTAATATATAAAGCTAATGGAGACCTCAATCGATCCCCAACCCAGGGTTCCAAATATTATTATTTTTACGATATTTTGCCTACTAAAATTACCATCAACTTTCTTTTACTTATGGACTGGAATATACTATTAATTGATCGACAGAAAGGACCTCATAGGATAGGTACAAAAAATTCTAAGACAGCTAACAGCAAATGTACATCAGATCCTTTATGTACACATCCTATCTATGCCCAAAAAAATTCAAATTCATATTTATATTTATACTTTTAATTAGTCATGATAGTGATATTTAAATTATGTTCAAGCTGAACACCGCGCTTGTGTTAAGTGTAAAAATATGATGCAACCTTATATCTAATTTAACTTAGCGAAGGTTGAATGTTGTTTAGTGTTTCACACCTTATTTATAAAATTCAGGAAAGTTTACAATAAAAAGCAATTCATTCTACTCTATTCGATATGTTCATAAATTATATACTTTAAGAATAAGTTCACCATTTCTATCGTATTTCTAAAAAACATTCCAGATAGGTGTCACGTATTGGTGATGTATTTACTTAATTAAATGGGAATAATCATAGATAAGGTGATCTCTTGATATATATTTAGCCACTCTTTATTTAAATTACATAATAAAAGAATTTATTAAATGAGTCAAGAAGCAAAAAATATAAGTATAAACTATTTTACTTGACTATCAAAGTACTACTTTTTTTTTAACTGTTTAACTAAATGTTTTTGATTAAGAGCGTAAAGTGTTGAAAATGTCAACAATATACCAGTGACAACACAGCAAATATGCTTTCTACTTTTTTTATTTAAGTTATGATATCTTTGGAAGTAAACAAAAATATGGTAGGAGAGAATTAATTGTACTTTATATATATATATACATATATAGAGACAAATATTTACTTACTTTAAGCATGGATAATATTTTTTAATGCAATAAAACAATTTAGAGTTCTTTTTTTTTTCTTTACAAATTTATATAATTTTTAAGAAACCAGACAGAAATATAGTTGCATATTGTTTTGCCATGCATGATACTAATAAACTAGTAGCGTGTAAATTCTTGTTATATATTTTTGGGCGTAAAGATTCCCAGCAGCTATAGATGTCTTTGTTGTTCAATATTTTTGAAGTATTGGTGATAAGAAAAACTTTAAAATTAGATTACCTTAGTCAATTACATTCTATGTAAGAATGAGAACGATAGAGAAAAGTGAAAATAGATACTTTGACATTATATCATCTAGTATTTTAAAGCTTTATATATATATATATTTGTTATTTTATAACCTAATTCTAGGAGAACTATACCCAATAATATACATCTATGTAAAAATAAATTATTCATTTCCTTTATCTGACTGTGGTTTACGCATATAACTTGATTTACGTAGTTTATTACTCCAAAAAAAATATAGTTAAAATATATTTAACTAATATCCGAAGTGTATTTTGTTACTGGTTTATTTTGAACCCTGACATTTGACTGAAAGCAGTTTGTAGGGCCATAATCGTTTTGTTTTACCAAATTGTTTCTTAATTATTAAGGTTCATGAACTGAGTGTCAAATATAGCTGCAAATACAACATAGAAAAAGTAATTATAGTTGCCAATTATCTAATTAATTAATGCTGAATTTTTACGTATTCTGTATGTTAAACGCTATGTTTTGAAAGTATAAAAAAATTGTATCTGAGATTGACTTAGGATTCTTGATTCTATGGTGGTACTGAATGAAGGTTATATAATTTTCATTCTAAATTCTTTACTTGCTATAATCGGCTGACACCATGAAAATGGGCAAGAAAATTACTACACAGGCTGAAATCAATAAGCCCGACATATCATTTTTAGCGGGCCAGTCACATCGTATGTGATATATAATGAATATTTACGAGGAATTTGCATTCCTTTATTACCATTATTTTTCTGTCTAAAGGCTTCACAGGGTAGTTTATATTACAGATCCCAATTTCTAGCCAGTCTTTCAAGAGTGAAAATATCAGGGAAAAAATACAAGTGTATGTATGCATGTCAAACACATAGTTTTTGAATTAATTAATAAATAGTTGCTGCCCACCAAGTAATATATATGAACACATGAAAGCCTTCAATCTACCTATGCAATTGTATCTTTTCTCATTACTTGTATACTGTTACAACACATCACCAACTGCTCACATATAAAAAACAAAGCCATTCATATAACTAACCAAGACAAGCCAGCAGATCAATAAGCATAAACATAATTTAGTTTTTCCTTCGGGTGCAAAAAAAAAAAAAACCTATCAAAACTTGGCTCTTGACCAGCAAGAGCATCATCGAGTATGTGAATTTTAAATAAAGCAATTATTTGTTATGCATGAATGCAAATACAACTGATATATATATATAATATGTATCGGTTGGATCATGGTTAGGCATATGCCTCTTTCACCAACATTTTAATTGTCTTCATAAACATTCAAACCTATATGTCTTAGTAATATAAATGATTGTAGAATGTATGGAAAAAGAGAGATCAGATTCCCCTTAATCACAATGGTTTAAATGATATCATCTATAGTACTTGAATCATACTCTAAGAGATAGGAGTACTAATATGACTGGCCATATCACTACTATTAGTAGGCAAGTTATGGTCTTCATAGGCGTACCCTCTAGCAATTCCAATGGTTCCCTCCAGGGCTTTCACCACCTCTGTCTCACCGGCAAGTACTTCCAATCCTTTGAACTCTCGGGTTGCCAAGTGATGTGCTGATAGCACACAAAGGAAGTATAGTAAGTTACGTGGACATGACAATACTGCTTATACATATATACATACATACATACATATAAATGCATGTACAGTGAGCTGTCAAGCACTATTTGTTTTAGATGACATCCCCATCAATAAGATTTGGTAATCATGAATATGCCAATAGATACGAACACCATTTACTAACACATATCCATATTATCCATATCTAGACCTCCCAAAAAAAATGCCACAATGTCTTCTCTAATTAAGTTTAATAAATGGCTAGATATCCTAAAGAAAGTTTGAAGGAAATGAATATATGCATATTTTTAATTGTTTTTAAGTATGAATATACATGCATTATCATGCATTTTCGCGATAAAAGTTTGACTATAATCCTTACCTGCAACATTAGTGGTGGGCACTAGATCGGTAGTCTTATCACGTACAGCCATAGCCGACGACGTAGCACCTGATCGGGCTATGATTATCCATATAAGGGTAAGTATCCTAATGCATAAAAAAAAATATTTAAGGTACAAATCCATTGTTTATTTCAAAACCACGACCTATTTCTATATTACAAAAGAGTACGTTTTGTTAATGTTCTCTTACATTCATATGCTAATGCTATTTCTAAAACCAACTTAACATACGTCCAAGTCTAGGTACACTATCCATACCTTCACACTCCATACATATATATATATATATATATATATACATATATTATTGTATCAAAATACATTCAAACTTAAAATTTCATATTAAACTAGTCGACCATCCATTCAGTACCTAGTACATTATCAAAGATGAAACAACAATCAATATCAAGACAAACTTACCTTCCAGACGTAAGTTTCTTCTGAATGTTCCAGTCAAAGGGGAGAAATCAGGCTCATCATCGTCTGTAAGAATTTCATCATGGTCCTATAAAGGGGTTTAGTTTAATACTTAAAACCCGGTGTTGAGATCAAGCATGAAGAAAAACAATATATACATTCATATTCTATATATATAAACAATATTTGGATATATTTAGGTTCGTAGAGTAGAGGAAGGAAGAGAACAAAGCTGCACACATGACTACATGAAAAAATTAAATAGAATAGTTGACTCACTTGTAGATTGATGATCTGGATCTGGCCATTCAGAATAACTATTTGATAATGTATGTATGTATGTATAGATCATGAAGTATATATTCATATATATATATTCCAAGGATATTATAGTAATAATAAAGTGGTTGTAGAGATAGATAATATTACCATAGAAGCCTCTTCTCCAGCGGGAATATTAGGAAGAATATCATGGAAGTCAGTTGTATAATTACCCGTCCACTCCTTTCCTCTATGAGCGCCATTCCATTGGTTAATAACAGGAGTGCAAATAATACATAATATTAAAGGAAATAATAACTAATAACTAGTAATTTGATTGAAGGATTCGAGAGAAAGATGTACATAGTGAACCATGATTGGGTAAGACATGTATATGTATGCATATGTATAAAGTTAGGAACATGCCCTTTCACATTTTAATAGAGGCCCATATATATATAGGAGTGGCAGGAAGTCATTATACTAGTATACCCTTATATGATTGGATATATAACCACACTTATAGGCGTATAACTATATTTCCGTGCACATGATTTCTTTTTAGATTTGAATGCAACCCACGATATGCTAGCTACCATACACATAGCATGTCTAAATAATGTATACTCACATAAAATTATGGGTGAAAAAAAAAGAGAAAACAAGACAGCGTCAGCTATAGTAAGACCAGATCAGCAAGAAGTAAAGAAAGAAAAAGAGATAAAGAATAGCATACTTGACACAAGCAAGCTCCATCTCAAATGGAGTCACAACAGGTCTATAGTATTCCTGTACATGTATATGTATGAATGCGGATAGATACATGTATAAGTGGGTAGGAGTGTGTGAATGAATTAAAATAATGAAATAAAAATACACAGTGGGGGGTGGATTTAGAATCGTGTTAGAAAATAGTATATAATATTTGCCTACACACAGGCATTACAGTTCAAAAACCCAAAACATTTTATTTTCTTGTTTTATACTACTTCCACTAGATTCTTACCATACCATTACTCACGCTTGTGAATAAATTGAAGTCACCATAACCAAGTATACAGTACCGTTTATTATTTTCTCCTTATACTAATACACACGACCTGAATAGCCATTATCATCCACAATGAAATAACTGTTTGTATCTCTAACAGCCTACGTCTACCTATTACACAAGTAGGCAGAACATACATACAACATGTACATTATTATAGGTTGTATTCTTCAACAACTAACGCCAACCAGCCTCAGGTTCTGTAAGGTCATGGTTTCACACTATATGTGTTTTAAACCACAATATGACGGAAGAAAAAGTGCAAACTTCATTTAGTTATTCAGTAAAATTATAGTTCCATTCATTGCTATAATAAAACAATTACTTTTACTAAATGTTTAAAAAACAATAATATATATTAGAATTTAATTTAATTTATTGTAATATAATATACCGGTGCAATTAAAAACAAATATAAATATATTTTCTGAATCCTATCCATTGTTTTTTCAGTTGTCGCCAACAATTTTACCCTGCTCTAGTTCTATAACTTTTTTGAATACTGTTACAAGATCGGAAAACATATAAAAAAAAGCAATTGGATTAGGATTGAATTACCTTTTAAAAATAAAAGGAAAATTCAATTATACATGTTGCAGTTATAAAACATGATCCGGTTAGGGAACAACTAATTAGAAATAATAAATTTTCAGAAATTTTTAACTTCATTTTTACAAACACACTACTAGTATGTATGTATGTATGTATGTATGTATTTATGTCTATATATATGTATGCATGTAAATATATATATATAGGGCTATGTTTTTGTTTCTAGTATTAGATAATTAGATATATATTTACATATAGAGACGTACACGTAAACATACATGCATACATACCTTTGAGTCAATAAGTACATTCTCGGGACATGCAATCAAACAGAAGATATCAATCTCGGGGAAATTGGCCACCTTGAATTCATTGACCTTTCCCATGACAAACTGTGTAGTGGATAGGAGAGGGGAGAGGAAAAATACGTTGTAATGAGAGATTAATGCTGTGTGTTTACTAGGGTGTGGTATTAAAATTAAGCTAAGGGTGGCATTGGATATCAAGCCTAGGTATATTGGGTAATAAATACAAATATTACACAGTTTTGTATTTATTTTAAACTATGTTGTATGTCCTCTATCCTATTATTAAGCATTGTAAAATTCAAATAAATATTTATGTAAATATGTAGATAAAAACAATATGGTTACATACGGTGTGAATGAATGATATATACACACTGGTGTACGTGCATAAGTATGTAAGTGTATAGACATACGTGAAATGCGCTCTTTTTTGTTTTTTTAGAGAATGCTAGGAAAGGTGCCACTCATTCATCCATCATGAAAGAATAAAGGGTAGATTGGTGCGTTGGTGTCACAATGGTAACAAGTGAGAAAACAAGGATATAAGCAGATGGGTCGGTAAGCACCCAGAGGATAATTAAGGTAGGTAGTATACATACACAATAGGATTTCTTTCCAGCTTTAGCAATGACTTTTTTCAAATGGGATAGAATACCCATGTAATCCGCTGAATATAACAGACAACAGATAGGTTAGTAATCATTTCCATGATATATATATATATATATATGTGTGTATATGTATGAAAGCCAAAACCAAAGGGATGTTAATCTACCAATTGCCCGAATTAATATCACTTTGGATCTATGTATACAATGTAATGCATATGCATATATCTATGCGTATGCAAATTAGTATATATGTAGAGATCTGCCAGTACAGAATTACAGCTGCAGATACGACGGAACGGGGTTTGTGAAACTAGGCCTTGGCTAGAGAGATAGGAAAAAGAGATGAAAGACAAGTGATAATGATTAAGACGTAAATAATAATATAAGATAATATAAGATAGTATAATATAACATAAGTTATACACTATTATTTATATTTGAATCAGTTAAAATTGTATGAGCGTATATAGCCCTACAATCGTTCCCATGGCAATCTAATACAACAAAAAGATCCATCTGAAAAATACACATAGACACAAGGATAGAAATACAGTGGTATTCATACCGATCCATAAGCCTATTCACTACCTTATCTACATTAAAGTAATCAAATGATAAGTATAATAGATTATAGTATATACTAGCTCTTTAAAATAGTATATAGCACTATGTGTCGGTAGTAAATAAAGTTTAGGAAAAGGTGCTCCGAATCATCTAGGAATATAGGGAGTTTCAATCCAAATGATAAGTTTTGCGATCAAAATTATATTTTCCCGATCAAAAGGAGAACAAATAAATTGAAATCTTTTACGTCTTTTATTGTAGTAAAAAGCTATTAGTTCATTTTTTTTTTCTAGTTATCTGTGATATAAATATAGTTTTCAAAAGATTATGATTCCTTTAAAATGAAAAGAATAACTCAAAATATATTTACATATATATTTGTTCTCCTTTTGATTGGGAAAAATGTATTTTTGATCAGGAATGTTATAATTTTGACGCGAAACTTATCATTTAGATCGAAACCCCTATAATAGTATATTATATATTAAAGTACTTACCTACTCCAAGTGTACCTAGCAGTATTCCAACTACATTGGCATCCTTGGCTTTTTCTACAAGGTAGTACCTATTATCCCAGACTAATTAATGAGTCATTAATTAATACAGCATTGTTCCATTATGATTTCTTTAGTAATAACAACCATTGTACATTCGCGCCTTATAGTAACAATCAAATATTTTTATTGGGTCATTATACCATGATGATCTTAGACCAATATAGATGGATGAATTAAAGAATTGAAGGAAAGATAAAGCATATACAATAAGCTATTACGATTGTAAAATCCCATCATGATATTATGCCAGAATGCACTTTCTTGGACTGACTATATTATATTACAAGTTATAGATACACGAATATCAGTTCCTCATGACTATTACAACTTTCTAGCATACCATATAAGTATATCATTGATTAATGTTTCTAAAAGACAGTTTAAAAATATAACATAGTATAGTATAATAGTTGAATATTTTAAAAAGTCCCATAAAAACGTCAAAGGATAAACCAACACTAATAGAATAATATAATAAGATAATATATAAGGCCTTTCATACTATCATGTAGCACAGACAAGTCTTTTTCTATAAGAACAAAAAGGATTGAGATAAATAAAGGAGAGGGAAAAAAGATATATATATACAGCTATAGATAAATAAAGAGAGAGATGGCAGTCATAATATAATAACCTTCTCATTAGCGCCATGTTAACGTTCATGGTTTCAAGTCTTCCCTTTCGGTTCAGTGGATTATAGCTCGCAAACTATATGGGAATAATAAATATGTATTTATGGATGTATGAAAGTATGTATGCATATGCATATGTACAAATAGTGTGTAAGTGGATGTACCGATAGAGATAGATACCACAGATTGGATATGCCTTTTCATCATATTAAACCATTTCTTACCCAAAGGTAATCCTATAGCAGAGCCAAATTAAAATGGTAAAATGATATATAAAAGTTAGTCATACCTCACAACCAATACACTCACTTGAATAATTATAGAGAAACATTCAAGATCAAACACGAATCTTAAATATTTATCAATAAGAATCAGTTATGAGAAGTCACATGACCTATAGTATGATTACTATACCTATACATCCTTCTTTCTTTCTCGCTATGTATGGTTATAATTATCACAGAATGTAAAACTTACTTTGCACTTATTAAAATTCATCATAAGATTTGTTAAAGTTAATCCCTCCTTGCCTATAAACACTGCAGTGAAGTCACTCAGGTCCGTGCCCTCAGGCAATTCAACCAATCGACCACATTTCTTAAACACCCCATTGGCTATTGATTCTTCACCTTCTTTATCATTGGTAGATTCCACAATATTACTATTATCTTTACCAGAGGAGTGGATAGAAGTCAGGTCAATCTTGGTTCCTTGACAACAGCTTGTATTGGAGGGTTTAGAGGTGCAACAGGAATCAGTGGACTCATTGGTTGAACATTTATTGTCACTCTTACAACATGATGATGCCATATGATTGGCGTTGGTTGATGTAGGGCGGGCGATTAATTCGGGAATAAGAAGGCTTGATAGGACGACGTTAGCTTGTGTGAGTTGGCGGAGAGTTTCTGCCAGAGCATCTGATAGAGATAGAGATAGAGAGAGAGGAAAAAAGAGAGGTATATTGGCAAGGTTATTAGGTGGGATTGCAGAATATGTGCAATAAGAACGGTATGGATGTCATTCTGTGAGGGTATCTTTCAAGTGTACCTATGTACTATGTACTATATACTATATACATAAGTCTTTCAAGTGTACCTATGTACTATGTACTATATACTATATACATAAGTATAAACGCGGGGCCACATAACTGGAGCATACACTCGGGAGAAAGTATGTGCGATATGGTAGAAATCAATCACAATCTCAATCATTTTATAAAACACAGTAGACCCAATAAATAAAACACGATAAAAATAATTATATAGGATTTCATTCAATCTCTGTGTGAGTTAGGGCAGGCTGTGTTAATATATATGTAGTATAGTATATAAATATATGTAAAGGAATAAACTCGAGTGAATAGGGGCTATACAGGGTCAATTTTTCCATACTGACAACACCATAGAAAAAGACATACCAGCATGACGCGCATAGATGACATCATAAAGCAAGAGGATTGGCGTTGATGTGCCAATCAGATCACTCACGGTGCTTGCACAGTGAGAAATATCCATTGGCTGGCCGGCAAATACATAAAGTACGGGTAGGCGATCGACCCTGATTGGTCAAGACCATCTCAATAAAAATATGAACCATATACAGTTTTATAGTATAAGAACTATAAATGTAAAACAATATATGACAAAAAATAACAGACCACATGTATCTGGCAGATAAAAATTCAAAATATTAAGTGATTGGTGCTTCATGAATTTAGCTATGGTTGCTATGACGATGGTAGGCTGTAGGGGGATAATAATCATAGGCCTATTTGGTCACAAAATATCTCACTTGGTTGTATTACTAATTGACTCCTCAAGCAATGCATAGATACATACATGCCTATACACATATATAAATATATAGCTATATATACCTAATATACACCCTATATATATATATATATATGAGTACAAGTGGCAGTACCAGTCCTTTCCAATATTATTCTTCCTATATACTACACATACTACAAGCTTCTGCATCAAACATATTCCTATATTCCTCCCCTCTCCCTTTCATTCCCGTTCCTATCCTTCCAGCACAGTACAGTATCTCTCTCTATACAGGTGGATGGGACCACTTACGGACTGAGACAACTACGTCCATAGTGAATGATTAGATCGGCACTAAGGTGTTCTGCAGTTATGAAATCCACACAGCAGCTAGCCACAAAGGAGTTAGTACAAAGACAAAGACCAAGGCCATTGACACCATGCTTAATTATCATGGTTTAGATGCAGGGTAAATATATAGTAAATACACAGTAAAGGAATTTTAAATATTGGCAGTGGTGTGATTTAGAAAACTACCTATTAATTTGCTCAGAAAGACTGGCTATTTTTTGAAATAGTAGTATGCATGCATAGGAGGATAGAAATAGAGAGGTTAAGGTAATAATAGGAAAGTAAATACAACATAGCCATAGTTCCTTTGTATTATATTTCTGCTTTCATAATGAGGTCTCAAGAAGTGGTGATGTAGCAACTGTGTATTATATATATATATTGCAGTAGTCCAACATTCAAAGAGAAAAACATACAGTTATTATTTTTGAAACAAAAACTTTCAAACTTTTTTTTTTAAATTTTTTTAAATACATACCTTCCATACGATGTGTCACCTAAAATAAAATTTCTTATTTTAGTTTTATCTTTGATTGCATTGGACACTGCAACTGCGTCTGACATTAAATAGTCTGGAAATTGAAGTGCAATCTGGGAAAAATAATGAGAGGTGATTAATGAATGGTTTATTGTCTCCTTAGCATACATAATTTGAACGACAGAGAAGAAGTCTTGTTTGTTCAAACACGATATATATATATATATATAACCTCTTATGTGTTTGCATATATATCATGCCATGTACTTTATATGCATTGGTACAACTGGTTGATGGTAATGGTAATTATGTATTGATGCATATAGGTATAGGCAACATAGCAAGTGCAGATGTTACATATATATATCTTGTTTATGTAAGCGTATATTTTTATTTATACATGTAAATCCACGGGTTTTAGGTAAGGATTAACTTGTGGGTCTATTTACAGTATATATTTCACACAATCATATCCAATTCAGCCCAGAATCTAACTCATCCCATACCTCACAAGATATTTGTGTATACAAAAAAGTCATGTATTAGACAATGGTTATCATGTAAATCTGTTTACAGCATATACATCAGACATTCATATTCCTCCCAGACATGACTACTTGCACACCTCATAACCTACCCTTTGATAGTGTCCAGACTCAATAACTTCACAGCACCTTTCCACTTCATATACACTATCCAACTGTTCCGCTGGAGTTTTGGCAGTGGCTATGCTATTAACCCGCTCCAGGGTTGTTACAGTAGAGAAATTAGTGGGTCCTTCAGCAACAGACATAATACTTTATTGCTTTAATAGTGTGAAAGGATAGGTTATTACTATCATTTCATGTCTATTGAACGTATGCGTACATTTTATGCAGTTTAAAGTGCACATGGACGCAAAAGAGCCATGCATTATTGGCTACAAATCATTTATTTTAATATTGTAGATTAAATGTAAAATAACCATATTAGGAATGTAGATAGCCATATTAAGAGCTATTAATAGTGATATATAACATAACGGGGTAAAGTACAAATTTGTAAAAACAGTAATTATTGGATTACATATTTATGTAAACAGTAGATGCGCCAATAGCATTGCTTGAATATTGCTTATGAGCCATTATCCTGAACCAGCGTACGTACACCCAAAACACTATTATTTAGATTAGACAGCATAAGCATATATATATTTATATTTTATCCCCAATAGTTCACGGTCACCTGTACAAGGTTATTCTAATTGACAACCATCCATCACCATGACAATCAAAGAAAAGGAATTTCTCGAACGAGTGGCTCAATTTCGAGAATCACGAAAGAACATACTTGAGGGTATACGACACAGGAAGCTACCAAAGTCTAAATACAAGTCAACTGAGGGTCTGTCATTCAAGTTCATGTCCGTATATATAGACATATAGTCTATCAATGTCTTGTTTTTGGCTATCAATTTTATGGTGGGAGAAAGATTAGGAGAGGGAATGAGTGAGTTTTAAGAGAGGAGAAATTGCCAATGAGAATGATAGAGAGAAACATCAAAGTCTTGGCTTGTACCTCTCACCAATGCTATGAATGCTATGTACTATTAGTCTTTTAAAGAGGGAGAGAGGGGAGAGAGGGAGGACACCTGTGTTTGAGAGAGAGGGTGGTAATAAGGGATATGTTGTTATAACAGAGTGTGGGCAAGTAATTAAAAAAGGTGTGTTTGATGCAAAGAATAATCAGGTAAGTGTGATGCAAAGAATAATCAGGTAAGTGTGATGCAAAGAATGCTCAGATATATGTATAGAGGGGTATATGGAATATAGAAAAATTGTATATGTATGTGCATGTATGCCTATATATGGGATAGTATGTACATATTTATAGTAGTATGATAGTATAATAGTATGATATGATAATATGATAATATGATAGTATATATTCTAATATAATGCTATGGCAACATATCGAAATAAGTAAGTTGGACAACTATCCTATATTGCCCAATGGCCTTTGTTGTTCTTGCAATAATTTAGCAACTCTCCAATCATTACACAGCACAAGTCTCTAGAAATTGCTGCGTCATTCAATTTTTTTTTTTTTAGTAATTGTTTACTTTTATATTAATTAATTTTAGTATATTTTATATAATGGTCGTTATTTCACATTATATTTCCTAGAATTGCTAATGTAGCTAGTTGCCAAGGGAGAGCCAATCATTCTCTCTATTATCGCGATATTACAATTTTTTTAAAAAGTTAGGTTGCCAAGTTCCAGTTTTTACAGACCAATTCGTAACCTATGTTAAAATAGAGAGGGATGATAGGCTTATGCCCCATCTATATATGGTATATGTCACGTGCAGACAGACTCTCCTGGGATTGGCTGCCATCCATGGGCCACTTTATGGGAGCTAGTGTAGATGAGCAAAGAACTGCATTACTCAAGGTAGGGTTATGATGTCATAATGATGTCATATGGGAAAGGTCTTATATAGATGGAGAGATAAATAGATAGATAGACGAGGTGATATATAGAGAGGTGGATACAAACCTTCTTCTCCTTCCCTCTCTCACCTGTCCCTCTCCACTTAGTCACATATTCCCATTCTCACAGAGGCTACATAAGGGTAGTGTTGTCGAAGGCTACGTCATAAGAGCCAGCAATACAGAGCTCACTTTACAGCTATCTGCTCTTCTCTTTCCATTGCGTACCCTTGTAAAACCTGATTCCAATTATCATCAAGACCACAAACAAACTCGACAGGAATCTGGTAACAATTGTGATAATTTGGATAACACGAATGTGAGACGCAACTGCAACGTATCTGAATCCGATAGATATATGAAAATGAAGCCTAATACAGAGTTTACCAATGACAGATTTGATGCTGATGAGAAAATATCCAATCATTTGGAAAGAGATAGCACCTTACGTAATAATGGTGAGGTGATGTATGATGAGGAGAGAGAGGAGGGGAAGGAAAGGGGAAGTAAGAGAAGACGGATATTATTAGATGACAATCAAGCATTGGCAAGAGATGATAATTCGAATCATCAGCTACCATTGGTCGAACAAACTGTGAGCCAATCAGGATGTGTAGGGTATACCACAGCTTGTTCTATAAATAATACATTTGACAATATATTGAAGACAACTGGTTGTGAAGAGTGTTATCATGCACATGCAAAGAAAGTAAATGATAGAGAGGATAGAAAAGGAGGGTGTATGAATAAACATGAGCATACTAGAGTAGCCAGACGATCCCTTCGTATTAATGACTTAAAGGCTTTGAGAATCAGGGTAAGTGATTGGTAGGGTCTGTCTTGTCTTGGTACCTTTACTACATATACTATATATATACACTGTTGTTATCATATGCATAAACACTTTTATGTATATATAATTTTACACATGCATAGGTGTATATATATATATATATATACGTATTTTTTCATTTCTATTTTCTACACTCATTCATGCACACAGTTTTATCCGCCAATATAGTTTGACCTCTTCTATATGTAAGCTGTTTAGATATCTTTATTTTATTGTCTATAAACCTCTCCCTCACCCCCCTCCCCTGGACATAACCATTTTGAGAATGATTTTCTTTATTTTGTAGTATAGTCATTGTGAAAACATTGTGAAATACAATTATATTCTCATGTTAAGCAACATAAAGTATAAGACAAGCAAACACTGACGTGGAAATCCACAAATTTTGTCCAATGTGCTGATCTGACTTACCTGATCTTTGGTATTGCTGATTGGCGGGTATTTATATCTACCACTCGTCACGGATTACGTTATAATATACCTATATATGGTAAGTGTACAGTAAAGAATTGATTTGATGTTTTATCTGCATACTTCTGTTTATGCAATTTTGATTTTTTTGATTTTTTTTAAATAAATTATAAATTCCATTACTCTCTCATATTTATTCATTAAAATTGTTTAGTCTACGTAATCTATGGTGGGTTGCCGTAAATTTTTTTTTATAATGGTGTATTATATATATGTGCCCAATAATAACCCGTATAATGATGTTCATAGCGACATATATAATGGTTTGATATTATTGGTTGGCGTTATTTAAAGTCTTATCAATTAAGAAATTACAATTTTAAACGAGAGGATATATATATATGCCCTTTTGTATGATTGGATGAATGATTTTGTTTTCTTTATTTATAAAATACAGGTATATATATCTATATAAATCTTTCTCCCTATTGGTTTTATGACTAGTCTCTGGAAAAATCTACTAATCATATCACTCACAACTCATACTATATATTAAGCCTTAACTAATCAATAAATGTATATATCATTATCAAAACTATTGGTTCTTTTAACTTTTCTCTTTCTTGATTATTTACACATAGAGCCATATTTTTACCCCCATCGCCATGTACATGTCTAGCTATGTATATGCATATACATGTTCCTAGACATATATACGTATGCCTATACGCATATATATATATAATACCCATATACTTATATTCATGTATACCTACATATACAGGTGCATTCTCTATTGACAAAGGCCATCATCCCGTACCCCAACCCTGACTCACCAATCAGATTGTCTGATGATGATGAAGAACGAAGGAGAGAGCTTGCCCAGACTATGGATGAGTGCGAGATAGATGATCTAGTTAGGGGTAGGGTAAATGTCTACAAATATGTATATATATTAATTATTCCCATGCATTATGTTTCACTCAATATATATATGTGTGCATGTTTATCTGTTATTTCATTCTCACTCTGATTGGTTTTACTCTCTTTCTATTTGGTTTATTATTGAGGGTTTACCTTACATTCTGTTCTCTTTCTAATTCACATTTGACTATTTAAAAATTGGATTTCAATGCTGTAATATTTTTGTTTTTTATATTGTTAAAATTAGCCAATCAACACTACAATTATCATGTATACACTACTTGTGGACCAATTAAAATAAAATCTATCTATATTATCATCTATTAGATATTTTTAAAGCGGGATGCTATAATGGTCCTGAACCAATTAAATCTACAGCTATAGTGACGCATGTAGATCGTGATCGTCAATGTACTTGGCTATCTTTCAATCCAATGGATGCCTTGTGTTATAAACACGCCCCCTTATTGGTGGGTATACTTGATTTCTGATTATGGCGCTATGGTTGAAGTTGGAAAAAAAGGGAGAGATAGAGGGAGAGAAAGGATACTATACTGGTATATATATTATATCTACTTAATCGTATATACACATACATACACATGACCATCAATAAAATAGATCCTTACATTAATAGGTATTTCTCTACATTCTTATTGGCGGCCCTATTATCTTACCCGCAATTACACTTTAATCTACGTGGTATTAAAATTATTATGCAATCCGATTTCACAATCTCAACATAATATTCTTAATATCACAGGGTAAGATACATGGGGAAGAGTCCAATTACAACCTAGAGTGCAGGTGAGTGACACATGACCTTACGCTCCATCAATCAAATTCCTGTAGTTGTATGATATTGGTCCACTGATAATACAGGTTGATCCATATAATTATATTTTCTTATCATAAATATAAACCTTGATTTGATTAAATATCTATTATATATCTATATTACTATATATCTACATTACTATAGACTTATCTTTATATAACTGTTGTTATCAATATCAGGTCAGGCGATTCGTACGAACATCATGTACAGAAGATACCTGATTTATGTAACCCTGTCTATATGGATGAGCTGGAGGATATGTTTGCTATTGACCAATCATACAATACTTTTATTCCTTCCTGCAGAAGGTACCTATTGTTTTTTACACACTTTTAGATGTATTAGCATATATCTAGATACATACATACATACATACATACATAATTACATATATACTATCATACTATTATATTTCCAAATTACGTTTTCATTCTCCCTATCTCCCTATGTAGCCTGACTCTTAAGTACTAACCTTAATCCTACCAAAAAAATTATAAGTTACCATATTAATTATTGAAACCATCAACAGCATATATTAATTACTATTACTAAGAATACAAGTCAATATCTAACCGCTAAATTATCATTTAAATAATATATATTTTTTTAAAAAAAATGTTTCTTCTTCCTCATTCATATCTTTATTACACATTGCTGATTGTGCATCAGTCTTGTTACTATGAAAAATCCGATTGATTCTGTTTAGTTTTCATGGCAACCACTAATAGTTGGTGGGCTGTAGGGTAGAATATCCGTCTACAGACTATATGATGCCATTAAAAGTGGCACAAGATGCAGCTTATGCCTTAGCTTTGTAAGTTATATTATTTATTTATTTTCTTTTATTGGTTATTATAATTTTATCGCATCTTTTTCTCTATCTTATTAGTCCTTTTGTTTTGATGTCCCTTTTTAAATATTGAAATGATATATTTTTTATTTTTTTATTGTGTGTTTTATGTGTATCAGTACCGTATTTTACCTATAGGCATAAGTGTTATATATATCAATGCTTTCATACAGACCGTTTGAATAAGGTCATTAAATTTCAATTTTTTAACTATAACTATATACCAATCTTTCTCCTCGTCTATTCTATATCTACTTTCCCAGTTAGTACATTCCTATTTTTATTACTCGCTAATGATTGGCCTTACATTGCTGCGTCATGTTATTTTATCTGAAAAGACATGATTCCAAACTATTACTTACTACTAGTAAATTTTAACATGATTAAAATATTTGAGATTTATTCTATATAATAATGAATTCAATTATATATAGTTACTAAACCATCTGAATTACCCAATAAACATCGCCCCATATATATATTGAAATTATTTTGAGTAATATTTGCATACATTATAACGTTATGAGCACTAATCGATTTTATGTAAAAAAAAATATTAATAAATGCTATCGAGTGTGTATATAGAGATTTATGTCGAGTATAGAATAAGGAACCGTGTATAATATACTATAATACACTATAATACACTATACTAGTATTTTTGGTTATCAGCTAACATAAAACATGTGAAGGGTAAGCAGTGGTGTGGAACTACACAAACAAGGGAAAGAGAAAGAGGCAGAAAGTTGCTACAACCAAGCCTTAGACCTTGATCCCTTCAACCCTGATGCGCTGGTAGCTAGAGGGGCATGGTAGAAATTGCTTGCCTTTCTTTCTCCATTCTTCTTTCCCTTTCTCTTTCTTTTGTTCTTTTATATTCTTCAACATATGTTTTTTTTACTATTATTCCTCCTATATACATCTTGATATACTGCAGTATTTTATATTACACTATACTACAATGCACTACAATACACTACAATACA